>BLSH010488232.1:0-11324 GCA_018402905.1 Glandirana rugosa | reverse complement strand
CGAGTCGTTGGACAGTGGATGTCTTCAAGAGACTACTGAGACGGTAGTAGCCAGACTAGTGCTTACTACTACTGTCTCATGTCTCCTGAATATGTCTTGAAACACCTGACCACGGTTGCCTCGACGGAGGTCTATTTGCGCCCCTTTTGGTTTCTTGACCACCACCATCCGTGTTTGTGTGAAGTAATAAAGGTAACCATTTGTAAGTCCCTTTCCTGTAACACTCTCACCTGAGAATGTTTATGGATCCACAAGTGGATTTGTTGTTTGACCTGACCTGTCTGTTGTGACTCCGTTAGATATTCTTTCCCGTCTCGTCTGAGAAAGACGACTCCTCTGATTCCAGAAAACCTCACGTCCCTCTCGATGACTTCTGGAAAAAACTGAGACACCACCGGAGTCGGTATAAGATACCACACCAGACGACCCCGTCGTCGTAGAGATGACGTCTGTCCTTCTCTGACCTGTTCGACTAGTCCTTCCGGTCGAGTCAGGACCCCTAAGGGAGCCTGTGACATGTCCTCCACCCTCTTTCCTCCTACCATCGTTTTGATAGTAGTAACGACGTCTTGCGGAGAGTGGGGGACATACTTTGGCAATGGAGCGACTCGTCGAGGAAGTAACTGTCTGACAATGTAGGATTCACAGACTTCCTCGCAATATCTTCCAGAAAAGAGGGACGACGATAATCTGAAATGTCTGCACTCCAAAAGACCTTAGTCTCCTCAGCAGAAAGAGTCTGCTCTGCCCTTTCTTATAGATTGCCTCAGTGTTGTCTGTCCAGTCCAGTTTGTTGTTTAGGTGAACACCTAGGTATTTGTAAGAGTCCACTCTCACAATGTCCTTTCCCTGAATGTTTACCAATGGAAATAATGAAGTGTGTTTGTGCCTACCACCACCAGTTCTTTGGTTTTCCCCGCGTTTATCTGGAGGCAGCTCCGTTGGCACCAGTCCACAAAGTTCTGTATAAGTCCTCTGTACTCTGTCATCATCATTCGTGATCAGACCGATGATGGCAGAGTCATCAGAGAACTTCTGTAGGTGACAGGTTGCTGAGCTAAACACGAAGTCTGCAGTGTAGATGGTGAAAAGAAACGGGGCAAGAACCGTTCCCTGCAGGGCTCCAGTGTTGCAGACAATCATGTCAGACTCACAGTCACGAGTCCTCACATACTGTGGTCGGTCTGTGAGGTAGTCCAGTATCCAGGCAGGCAGATGATGGTTCACTCCCATGTACACCATCTTATCCCTCAGGAGCGCAGGTTGGATGGTGTTAAAAGCACTAGAGAAGTCAAAAACATGACTCTCACAGTGCTCCCAGCCTTTTCCAGGTGTGAAGTAGCCCGATTTAGGAGGAAGATGACTGCGTCTTCCACGCCAATGCCAGGTTGGTAGGCAAACTGAAGTGGATCCATTGATGGGCTCACCAGAGGTCGGAGATGAGTGAGCACCAGCCTCTCCATTGTCTTCATCAGATGGGAGGTCAGTGCTACTGGTCGGTACTCCCCAAGGTCTTTTGGGCGCGACCAACTAGGCCGTTGGTGTTTGCCAGTTCACCAGAAGGATGAGCGGTGCTAGTACTGGCTCTCTGCTCCATATGAGAGCCCTGTGGTTCTTGCACCCCAACAACAGCAGAATGGGCTTGGGTACACCTGACCTTAGCAGGGACCATGACTCTGTCATAAGAGCTATCTGACAGGGTTATGGGTTCTTATACTAAGCCTGAATCTGACAGTGAGGCTCCCCCATTGCTCTCCTCTGCCATGCTCATCAACATTTAGGTCTTTACACTAGTGTACCTCAGATTTGACATTTTTGGTCTCTAAATTTATCGGTACACTAGTGTGACTCCCAGGCAAAAAAGCACACCTGGTTGTCAGAGCCTGCTTCAATCGCTACTAAAATCACTGTTAGCGTTCGCAGGGATCAGGACTGACGCCACAAACACGGCAATTACGTGTGTTGTGTTTAGTAAGTGTCATGGATCTGTTTGATGCACTCGGGTGGGCTGGGCTGGGCAGAAGGGCTAAACGCAGGTGCTAGCAGGTATCTGGGCTGATCCCGCTAACGCCACATTTTTTTAGAACACTTATCTACTGGGGACGCTAATGTAGATCTGATCAGATGACAGATATTGATCTGTTCTTGGGAGAGTACTGGTGAGAGGATGGTGGGGCGCTGTTGGTGGGGAACCCAGAGAAGGAAATCTAGGGCATGGGAGGATGCAGCTTGTCTCTCTATTTGGATCCAGTCTGGTCTCTCAGATGTGGCATACACCAGTGACAACTGGGCCAGTCTGGCTGCTTAGTAATATCATAAAAGATTCGGGAGATCCAGGCCACCCTCTGTTTTCGGTTGGCACAGGGTCTTTAGCGAGAGTCTGAAGCTGTTCTTCCCTATATGAATTTGGTGATCTTCCCCTGAAACATCCTAAGGCATTCTTTATTTATGCATAACGGGAGCGCTCTGAAGAGGTAAAAGATTTGAGGGAGGAGGGTCATTTTAATGGCGTTAACTCTACCCAGCCAAGAGAGTTCCCCTTTTGACCAGGCCCGTAAGTCTTTTTCCACCTTGTTGTACATAGGGGTGGGTAATTGGCTTCATATAGGTGTTCTACTTTCGCTGTTAGGGTGATTCCTAAATATTGAATAGAGGATTTCGACCAAGTGAACTCAAAGGATGTTTTCAGATGGTCAGCCAGTTCCCTTGGCAGTTCCCTTGGCAGGAGATTTACTAGACCTGTTGATATCCTGTGATCTTTTCCCTGGGACGGCTTCTGCTACTTCTTTCTATTGCACCTCTATGAACTGTAGACTCCATCTGGATACATTTGGATCTAGGACTGTTTTTTCCCTATAGTGTTAACATTGGGACTCTTTTTGGTCATTCATTACCATTACCAGCGCTGCATACTGTGTATTTATATATTTTTAGTTGTTGATCAAAGCAATTTGTGCTAGCTGCTCTATTTTTTTATTTACCTTTTAAGATTCTCTGGTTATTTTAATGTATTTATCCTGGTGGATGTTGGCACCAGGACTGACGTTGAGGGAAAAACATAGTTTTCCATTTTAGCAAGTACAAACAATAGTTGGAAAATCTTCCAGTGGTGTTATTTCTGTTGGCAAATTTCGAAGAGAGGATTTCCATTTCTTTGAAGAGATTTCTAGACATGTGCAATTCGTTTAGTTCCGAATTCGTTTTTTAACAAATTTTAACAAATTCGTTAATTCAGAAGTATCCAAATTAATGAAAATCCGTTTTCAGAATATTCGTAAATTTGAATAGTCGAATATTTGTAAATTTGAAAATTTGTAAATGTGAAAATGTGAAAATTTGGAACATTGGTAATTCGGAAATAATAACTAACTATAATAACTTAACTATTACTAACTATTAAATTATAGGTATTGGAATTTCCTTTCAAATTTGGCTGTTAGTGAATGTAAGAAATACAAATTTATCCGAAGTTATGAATTATCAAAAATAACGAATTCCGTATCTAAACGAATGGAACATAATAAATTATTAATAATAACAACTTTTTATTATTATTTATTATTAATGTGTTCAGTTCCATTTGTTTAGATGCGGCATTCGTTATTTCGAATAATTCGTAACTTTAGATAAATTTGTATTCATTATGTTCACTAACAGCCAAATTTGAAAGGAAATTCCAATACCTATAATTTAACCACTTAAGGACCGGAAGGATTTCCAGCTTTAGGACCGGAGCACTTTTTGCGATTCGGCGCTGCGTCGCTTTAACTGACAATTGCGCGGTCGTGCGACGTTGTACCCAAACAAAATTTGCGTCCTTTTTTTCCCACAAACAGAGCTTTCTTTTGGTGGTATTTGATCACCTCTGCGTCATTTCTGATCGCCGCTATAAACAAAAGAAGAGCGACAATTTTGCAAAAAAAAACAAATTTCTTACTTTTTGCTAAAATACAAATCCAGAAAAAATATATAAAAAAACATTTTTTTTCACCGTTTTTGGCCGATTTATATTCTTCCTCATATTTGCGATAAAAAAAATCGCAATCGGCACTTATTGATTGGTTTGCGCAAAAGTGGTCGCATTTACGGATGATGAGAATTCATTTTTGGGGTTTTTATTTATTTATTTTTTTTACTAGTAATGGCGGCGATCTGCGATTTTTAGCGGTACTGCGATATTTCAGCGGACATGTTGGACCATTTTGACACTTTTTTGGGACCATTGGCATTTATACAGCAATCAGTGCTATAAAAATGCACTGATTACTGTGTAAATGCCATTGGCAGTGAAGGGGTTAACCTGCAGGGGGTGCTCTAAGGGTTAACTATGTTCCCTGGGCGTGTTCTAACTGTATGGGGGCTTGCCTAGCTGGGGAAGGGAAGTGGTCACAGCCTTCACGTACAGGAAGGCTGTGATTACAGCCCTTCCGCCTCACACAGAGCGGAGGTCCGTGTTTACTTACACGGACCTCCGCTCCTTCACTCCGGGGGGGGGGATCGCGGGTGGCCGGCAGCAATCGAAGCCGTATGACGGCGTTTTGCCTTACAGAGCCACTTTGCCGCCGTCAGATGCCGATCGGCGGTCGGCAAGTGGTTAAGTTAGTTATTATTAGTTAGTTAGGTAGTTATTATTTTGAATTTTTGGATTTTCAAATTTACGAATATACAAATTTTTGAATTTAGGAATTTACAAACTTACAAACTTAAAAATTTACGAATTTTTGAATTTACGTAATTTTCAAATGTACAAATTTACGAACCGCGGTCATAATGAATGACCCGAAAAATGAAAAAAAAAACCCAAAATGAGTGAAACAAAAACAAACAAATTTTTCAGCAGTTCACAAGTCTAAAGATTTAATTGTCACTTCCTGTTGTGTATATTCCACATTATGATAATGGCATGTTAAACATTTTCTACTCTATCCAAAACAAAACATAAAAAAAGTTTGTGATTTAGATATACAGGGTGGGCCATTTATATGGATACACCTTAATAAAATGGGAATGGTTGGTGATATTAACTTTCTGTTTGTGGCACATTAGTATATGTGAGGGGGAAACTTTTAAAGATGGGTGGTGACCATGGCCGCCATTTTGAAGTCGGCCATTTTGAATCCAACTTTTGTTTTTTCAATAGGAAGAGGGTCATGTGACACATCAAACTTAATGGGAATTTCACAAGAAAAACAATGGTGTGCTTGGTTTTAACGTAACTTTATTTTTTCATGAGTTATTTACAAGTTTCTGACCACTTATAAAATGTGTTCAATGTGCTGCCCATTGTGTTGGATTGTCAATGCAACCCTCTTCTCCCACTCTTCACACACTGATAGCAACACCGCAGGAGAAATGCTAGCACAGGCTTCCAGTATCTGTAGTTTCAGGTGCTGCACACAAACAAACCATTGTTTTTCTTGTGAAATTCCCAATAAGTTTGATGTGTCACATGACCCTCTTCCTATTGAAAAAACAAAAGTTGGATTCAAAATGGCCGACTTCAAAATGGCCACCATGGTCACCACCCATCTTGAAAAGTTTCCCCCCCTCACATATACTAATGTGCCACAAACAGGAAGTCACCAACCACTCCTTTTTTATTAACGTGTATCCATATAAATGGCCCACCCTGTATTTTAAAATATGCCTACAAATGCTTGCTCCTTTAAAAAAGAGTTCATAGGAAACACAACTTTAAATAAGTGATAATGCTTTCAAATACCATATTCAGGGATCACTACTGGACAAAAATAAACATACGTCATAATTGGTTTGCGTATGTGTCTATATAGGATACAAATGATCTAGTTTGGCAAGTGTTTCTCTAAAAATGCTGAAAGCAGCAGTAAAAACTTAGATAATTGCCAAAACTGAAACTTTCATTTGTATGAACATGTGTGTGGGGATGGGGCTTTAAAAAATGTTTATGTGTTTATATTTATTTTGTGTATCTTTTATAACTTTTAAAAATGTTATTGCTATCACAATGGGGGGCTGATAAGCTGTGCAATCAAAGTGACAGGTTCTCTTTATTGGGGCATTGGGGGTCTATTAAACCCTCAAAGTGCCCTTGCACGCTCTTGTAGCTAATAAAGCACACATTGGGCTTTATTATTTTTTCTGTGGCCACAACAGTCTTGGAACAATAGTTCTTAAGTAAGAAGTGTCAAAATGCTTGCCACTTCAGGCCTACTTAAATGAAGGGATAATCAGCAAACAAATGTTCACTGATAATTAGAGTTGAGCGAACACCTGGATGTTCGGGTTCAGAGGGTCCGAACAAAGTTTGGGAAAAAGTCCGGGTTCTGCACCGAACGTTGCCCGAACTTTATCCCGGACCCCGAACCCCATTGAAGTCAATGGGGACCAGAACTTTTAGGCACAAAAATGGCTGTAACAAAGTCCTGGCAATTGCTAGAGGGCTGCAAAAGGAAGTAAAATGGGGGTAAGAGTAGGGCAAGTGCCCTACAAAAAAATGGGGACAGGGAAAATAAATTAAATTCAAATAAAAAAAAATGGGAAGGGGGTGGATGTGGAGTAGGAGCCTAGAGGTTGACTAGGCCGTGACCGTGGCAGTGTAGGTGGAAGTGGCGGTGGTCGAGGAGGAGGAGGAGGTAGCCAACACAGTTTTTTTTGTTTGTTTATAATTGGGGTAGCCCCCAAATATTGAGGCCTATTCAAAAACACAAGTATACGAATGGCTGTGTGAGTCCAGTCTAAATGTTTATTCTGCACAAGGTACAGACAAGTCTTGTGGGATCCATGCCTGGTTAATTTTAATAAAGCTTAGCTTGTCCACGTTGGCTGTGGACAGGTGGCTGCTCTTGTCTGTGATAATGCCCCCTGCCGTGCTAAACACACGTTCAGACAATACACTGGCTGCAGGGCAGGCCAGCACCTCCAAGGCATAAAGGGCAAGCTCAGGCCATGTGGCCAATTTGGAGACCCAGAAGTTGAATGGGGCAGACCCATCAGTCAGTACATGTAGCCGTGTGCACACATACTCTTGCACCATGTTGCTGAAATGCTACCTCCTGCTAAGACGTTGTCTATCGGCTGGTGGTGCTGTTTGTTGTGGCGGGCTGCTGACAAGGCTTTGCCACATTTCTGCCATGCTAACCCTGCCTTCTGAGGTGCTGGCGGTGGCACAGCTGCGTTGGTGGTCTCTTCCTCATCCTCCTCCTCTGCCTTCGCCTTGTGCTTCCACTGAGCCCCCGGTGTCATTTGGGAATGCCCTCAGCGGCGCCTCTACTAGTGTGCGCTTGTAGTCGCGCATCTTCCTCTCATGCTCCAGTGAGGGAATTAAGGACGGCACGTTGTCCTTGTAACGGGGATCCAGCAGGGTGGCCACCCAGTAATCATAATAAGTTAGAATGTGGGCAACTCGGCTGTCGTTGCGCAGGCACTGCAGCATGTAGTCGGCCATGTGTGCCAGGCTGCCCAGAGGCAACGACAAGCTGTCCTCTCTGGGAGGTATATCATCTGTGTCCTCTGTATCCCCCCAGCCACACTCCAGTGATGCCCACGAGCTGCGTTGGGTGCCACCCTGCTGTGATTCCTCCTCCTCCTCATCTTCCTCGTCCTCCTCATCCTCCAGAACTGTGCCCTGGCTTGAATATTTTTGACCTGGCCTATGCTGGGGTAGGAACCCACCCTCCGAGCCACTTGCGAATGACTGGCCTGATAACCGTGGAAATGACCCCTCTTCCTCCTCCTCATCCTCCTGTGCCACATCCTCTTCCATCATGGCCCGAAGTGTTTTTTCAAGGAGACATAGAAGTGGGATAGTGACGCTGAGAACAGCGTCATCGGCACTGGCCATGTTGGTGGAGTATTCAAAACACCGCAATAAGCTACACAGGTCTCGCATGGAGGCCCACTCATCGGTGGTGAAGTGTTGCTGTTCCGCAGAGCGACTGACCCGTGCGTGCTGCAGCTGAAACTCCACTATTGCCTGCTGCTGCTCGCGCAGTCTCTCCAGCATTTGCAAGGTGGAGTTCCACCTTGTGGGCACGTCGCATATGAGGCAGTGAGCGGGAAGGCCGAAGTTCCGCTGCAGCGCAGACAGGCGAGCAGCAGCAGGGTGAGAACGCCGAAAGTGCGCACAGACGGCCCGCACTTTATGCAGCAGCTCTGACATATCCGGGTAGGTTTTTTAGAAAATTCTGTACCACCAAATTCAGCACATGCGCCAGGCAAGGGATGTGCGTCAAACCGGCTTGGTCCAGAGCCGCTACGAGATTTTGGCAATTGTCGCACACCACCAGGCCGGGCTTGAGACTCAGTGGCAACAACCACTCATTGGTCTGTTGTTCAATGCCCATCCACAGCTCCTGCGCAGTGTGGGGTTTATCCCCCAAACATATCAGTTTTAAAACAGCCTACTGTCGTTTCCCCCTGGATGTGCTGATGTTGGTGGTGAAGGTGTTACGCTGAGCGGATGAGTAGGTGGTCGAGGAGGAGGAAGCGCAGTAGGAGGAGGAGGCAACAGGAGGCAGGGAGAAATGCCCTGTAATCCTCGGTGGTGGAAGCCAAATGGCTAGCCGGCTCAGGCCCACCCGCCACTACATTTGCCCAGTGTGCAGTTAGCGAGATATAGCGTCCCTGCCCGTGCTTACTGGTCCATGTATGAGTGGTTATGTGGACCTTGCCACAGATGGCGTTGTGCAGTGCACACTTGATCTTGTCCCCGACTTGTTTGTGCAGGGAAGGGATGGCGCGCCTGGAAAAGTAGTGGCGGCTGGGAACCATGTACTGTGGGACAGACACCGCCATCAGGTTTTTGAAACTGTCCGTGTCCACCAGACAGAATGACAGTATTTCAAAGGCCAGGAATTTTGAAATGCTGGCATTCAGGGCCAGGATCGCGGGTGGGTAGGGGGGTACTTCCTCTTTCTCTCCAGTGTTTGGGAGATGGACAGCTGTAAGCTTCCATGGGACCATGTGGAAATGCTTGGGGACGGTGGCGGACATGGTGGAGTTGCTGTCATATCGTCTGTTTGCTTTGTGGCAGGTGACACTGTCACTGTAGAGGTGGAGGAAAAGGCCGAGGCAGCAGCAGAAGAGGAAGCAGGAGGAGGCCGAGACCTTTCTTGGATTTTGAGGTAATTATTCCAATGCAGCTTGTGCCTTGAATTTAGATGCCTGGTCATGGGTGTTTTGCTCAGGTTGAGAACATTTATGCCCTGGCTCAGGCTATCATTGCACAGCTTGCAAACCACTCGTGTCTTGTCGTCAGCACATTGTCTGAAGAACTGCCACGCGGGGGAATGCCTTTGAGCTGCCTTTGGTGTGCTAGGTCCCTGGGTGCGGTGGGTAGTAGCAGGCCTACTGTCTAGGGGACGCTCGCTCCGCTTTTGCAACCCGCTTCCTCTTTTGCTGTGCTGGTGCCTCTGTGCGACCACCACCTCTTCCTCCAAACTGCACACGTCACTCGCATGACCCTCATTCCATGTGGGGTCTAGGACCTCATCATCCTCCACATCATCTTCCACCCACCCTTCACCACTGCCCTCCTTGTCAGTCTGCACACTGAGGCAAGCTGCAGCAGTTGGCACCTGTGTTTCGTCATCATCATGTTCTGCGCTGGTGTTTCCATGTCCTCATCCTGCAAAAGAAGTGGTTGGGCATCGGTGCACTCAATGCCTTCCACTTCTGGGGCAGTGCTATATGGATGGCCCACGGAAAGCACACCAGGAGAGTCATCAAAAAGCATAACAGTCTCTTGCAGGACTTGGGGCTCAGACTGCTTGGCTAATTTACAAGGGGCTGAGGTGAAAGACAGATGGCTATGGCGTTCAGGTGCCAACTCTGAGCTTTCATCAAGGGACCGGGAGGGAGACAATGTGAAGGAACTGGAGGCATTGTCAGCCACCCAATCTACTATCGCCTGTACTTGTTCTGGCCTTTCCAATTGTTGAGGGGCATTTGGGCCTACCATATACCGGTGAAGGTTCTGTTGGCTACCTGAGGAAGGTGTTCCCCTTGTGTGTGTAGCTGGCACACCTCGACCACATCCTCTCCTTCCAACAGGAGGTTCACCAACACCACCAACACCAGCAGCACCAGCATCACCAGCAGCACCATGACCACGTCCCTTTTTTTTTTAAAACACCAACGTAGCCAGACTTTTTATTTTGGTGCAAGAAATGCACCGCTCACACCAACAGCTGGAAGCTCTCCCTTTAGAACTAGGAGATCATTTTTGAACAATAATGTGTCACTTACAGCAACAGCTAGAACCTCTCCCTTTAGAACTAGGAGATGATTTTTGAACAATAATGTGTCACTTACAACAACAGCTGGAAGCTCTCCCTTTAGAACTAGGAGATGATTTTTGAACAATAAATAATCTGTCACTTACAGCAACAGCTGGAACCTGGCCTTATAGGAGTAGGCAATGATTTTTGAACAATGATCTGTCCCTCTAAGCAACAGGTGGAAGCTCTCCCTTTAGAACTAGGAGATGATTTTTGAACAATAATGTGTCATTTATAACAACAGCTGGAACCTGGCCCTATAGGAGTAGGCAATTATTTTTGAACAATAATCTGTCCCTCTAAGCAGAAGCCTCTACCTAGTGCAGTCAGATCCTTGTGTAATGCAGGGTTTGATCTGCAATCTGTCACTCAAAGCAGCAGTATGTGAAATCTCAAATTACTCCCACAATCTGATCGTTCTGTACAATCCCACAATCTGATCATTGTGTACGATCGTAGCAATCGTTGTGTTATGCAAAGTTTGATCTGCAATCTGTCACTCAAAGCAGCAGTATGTGAAATCTCAAATTTCTGCAATCTGTCCCTCAGAGAAACAGTAGTAGTAATCTCAGGATGCAGGATCAGATGTTAAAATGTCTGCAATCTGTCCCTCACAAAAACGCTTGCAGCTTCCTCTCCCTATACTATTCGGAGCCTCAGAGAGCATGTGACTGCAGCATCAAGTGACTCCAGCTTATATAGAGGCTGGGTCACATGATGCACTGGCCAATCACAGCCATGCCATTAGTAGGCATGGCTGTGATGGCTTCTAAGGCCAAACCAGTGAAACGCTTGTTGATTGGCTGCCCTGCATGTCCGTGTTCGGGTCCAGGTCCCGGACACCCCAAAGTTCGGTACGGACCCGAACGTTACAGTCCGGGTTCGCTCAACACTACTGATAATTCTCCACTCTTCACCTGCCATTGACATCCTGGGCACCCAGGTGGGGCAGCAAATCCAGTATATATGGCGTGATAGGTAAGGCAGGGGGTGACACATCACCACAAACATTAAAGAGGTTGTAAAGGCACAAGGTTTTTTTTTACCTTCATGCATTCTATCAAA
>BLSH010488194.1:1043272-1055095 GCA_018402905.1 Glandirana rugosa | reverse complement strand
TTGCCCCCCCCCCCCCCCCTTTTTAATTCATTATAGTTTTTCATTTCTGTAGTGGCAGTCCTCAATTTAAAGTGCACTAAACACCACGTTTAATTGAATAAAGTGCATCCAATTACACATTTCCCAGTATCTATTAAATTTGGGTAATGACCCCCCCCCATCATGTCCGGGAGACCAACAAGGAGACGCAGATGTTCCACAGGCCAAGGTGGATGTGGTCAGTCCTTAGGCAGGGCATGTTTATCTCTGTTTAGTGATATTGCCCATGCTATCAAGCCACAGCATGCAGAGGAGGTGGTGGACTGGCTAAGGGCTGCAACTAACGATTATTTTCATAATCCATTCGTTGGCCGATTATTGTTTTGATTAGTTGATTAGCTGGATAAAAACCTAAAAAAAAGTGTGGTGTAAAATTTAGTTAATATGTAAAGTTTAAAGAAAGACAATTTATTCTGAAATATCTATATGCAGTGGTAAATATAAATAACCAACTATATGGTTAGGTAACAAAATATCTAATCCACTCTGAGAATAAGAGATGTATTTACTTTCAGGCCTCATACACACGGACATTTTTTGACGCTGGCATTTTCTGGCGTTTTTTTGCAGCTCTCCATGTTAGTCAATGGCCCCATAAAAACGCCGGCGTTTTTGAGCTGTAGATGGTGTCGGCGTTAGTGAGCTGAAACTAGAACCCACAGCCACCGCATTCTGAGGCTGTAACGTTTTGGCGTTTTTTGACGCCGCAAAACGCCAACTAACGCCAACTAATACTGTACCGGAGTTAACCGGCGTTTTTTGACGCCGACGTTTTTAGGTTGAAAAATAGCAGAGGGATGATTCTTTTTTAAAAAAACGCCTATTGACTCACTAGCGCTCACTAACGCCGAAAAACGCCGATTTTTTTTCCTTGACGTCGGGCCCGACGTTTTGTTTATTTTTTAAGAAACATCCATGTGTATGAGGCCTTAGAGGTTGAATATGATACATATCTTCAGACTCAGAGATCGGAATTTTTATTTAAAGAAAAAAATGTAAAAAGACCTAAAACCCCATTTTGCAGATTTTCAGACAGGATTGATATATAATATTATACATAACAGCCCCCCTTGTCATAGGCAGGTAGCTTGATACAAGCTACTGTACCTGCGTCTACTGTCACTTATGCTGACCATACACAAACAAATTTTTCCTTTGAATATTTTCATTTTAAGAACGTTCATTTGATTTCCTAATCATTAGTAGGGTCAAATCAATGCTCGCTTTTGACCACAACGATGGGAAAATTAGAAGGAGCAGAATAGAAAACTTCTAGATCTAACGAAGTTTCAGATAGCGTATGTGGTTTTCGTTCAGAAATTACATTGGTTTAAAATTGAATGTTAAAAGCAAGTGACACTTTTGAAGGACATTAGTTCATTCATTGAATGTACAAAGAATTTTCATACAAATATTCGCATCTGAAAATCTATACATGTATGGCCAGCATAGGACATTGAGTAGCAGCAGCATTTTTTATCACCTATCATGATGAGGTTAATATAAAAAAAAATTAGCCCTTTAGGCCTCATACACACGGGCGTATTAAAAAAAATAAGCAAGCCGTCAGCCCGACGTCAGAGAAAAATCGGAGTAAAAAAAAAAAAAAAAAGCTTTTTGCATCAGCGTTAATGAGCGTTAGTAAGCGTCGGCGTCAATAGGCGTTTTGCTTGAAAAAACATTCCTCTGCTATTTTTTAACCTGAAAACGCCAGCGCTAAAATCGCTGGTCAACGTCGGTACGGCATTAGTGAGCATTTTGCCGGCTCGGCATCAAAAACACCAAAACGTTACAGCCTTGGAACGCACTGCCCGTGGGTTCTACTTTCAGCTCACTAACGACGACGCCCTCTACAGCTCAATAATGTCTGCATTTTTATAGGGCCATTGAATAACATGGAGAGCTGCAAAAAACGCTTAAAAACGTGGCGTCAAAAAATGTCCATGTGTATGAGGCCTTATAGTACAAAAACAGCAGATAATGACTACTATAAGGAGTTTATTTATACTGTGACATAGTGAAAGTAATATATATATTGTGACGTTATGCGAGGCACCACAATGGACGGGCGATACTTGTCGCCTCGCATGCGATCATTTTGAGGTGACTATCAGGAGTCCGACCTGGGTTTTGCCGGCCACCGTGGCAGAGCTGGTTCCGGCCCGGACTTTCTGGTCCACACAAACCCCTCTCCACCTGCATTTAATGACCAGGAAGAGAACAGAGGGAGAGGGAGCTCGTTCCTGGATCTCACAGGGAGAAAGCTCTGTGTGCTAATTTTGGACTCTAAGAACAAGGTTTGCAATGTGCTTATGTTTTGTGGGTTTTGGGGACAGCCCCACACTGTATAAAGAGAAATCTCTTTGTTTAGTGTAGCGATAGACGGCAAGGCTTTGTTTTCTTTTTTTGATTGTGTGTTTGAACTTGCAAACCTGTAACAATAAACCTGTCAAGTCGCCAGACTTTAAAGAAACTGACATCCATGCTGAATCTTTTCCCCTAAAAAGTGATACCCACAAGCTAATCTCCCACTATATATATATATATATATATATATATATACATACATACATACAGTGGGTACGGAAAGTATTCAGACCCCCTTACATTTTTCACTCTTTGTTATATTGCAACCATTTGCTAAAATCATTTAAGTTCATTTATTTTCCTCATTAATGTACACACAGCACCCCATATTGACCATAAAACACAGAATTGTTGACATTTTTGCAGATTTATTAAAAAAGAAAAACTGAAACATCACATGGTCCTAAGTATTCAGACCCTTTGCTGTGACACTCATATATTTAACTCAGGTGCTGTCCATTTCTTCTGATCATCCTTGAGATGGTTCTACACCTTCATTTGAGTCCAGCTGTGTTTGATTATACTGATTGGACTTGATTAGGAAAGCCACACACCTGTCTATATAAGACCCTACAGCTCACGGTGCATGTCAGAGCAAATGAGAATCATGAGGTCAAAGGAACTGCCTGAAGAGCTCAGAGACAGAATTGTGGCAAGGCACAGATCTGGCCAAGGTTAAAAAAAAAATTCTGCTGCACTTAAGGTTCCTAAGAGCACAGTGGCCTCCATAATCCTTAAATGGAAGACGTTTGGGACGACCAGAACCCTTCCTGGAGTTGGCCGTCCGGCCAAACTGAGCTATCGGGGGAGAAGAGCTTTGGTGAGAGAGGTAAAGAAGAACCCAAAGATCACTGTGGCTGAGCTCCAGAGATGCAGTCGGGAGATGGGAGAAAGTTGTAGAAAGTCAACCATCACTGCAGCCCTCCACCAGTCGGGGCTTTATGACAGAGTGGCCAGATGGAAGCCTCTCCTCAGTGCAAGACACATGAAAGCCCGCATGGAGTTTGCTAAAAAAACACCCGAAGGACTCCAAGATGGTGAGAAATAAGATTCTCTGGTCTGATGAGACCAAGATAGAACTTTTTGGCCTTAATTCTAAGCGGTATGTGTGGAGAAACCCAGGCACTGCTCATCAGCTGTCCAATACAGTCAAGCCCTGACTTAAACCCAATTTGAGCATCTCTGGAGAGACCTAAAAATGGCTTTCCACCAACGTTTACCATCCAACCTGACAGGACTGGAGAGGATCTGCAAGGAGGAATGGCAGATGATCCCCAAATCCAGGTGTGAAAAACTTGTTGCATCTTTCCCAAAAAGACTCATGGCTGTATTAGATCAAAAGGGTGCTTCTACTAAATACTGAGCAAAGGGTCTGAATACTTAGGACCATGTGATATTTCAGTTTTTCTTTTTTAATAAATCTGCAAAAATGTCAACAATTCTGTGCTTTTCTGTCAATATGGGGTGCTGTGTGTACATTAATAAGTGAAAAAAAAATGAACTTAAATGATTCTACCAAATGGCTGCAATATAACAAAGAGTGAAACATTTAAGGGGGTCTGAATACTTTCCGTAAAATATATATATATATATATATATATATATATATATATATATATATATATATATATTCAAAATTAGGATATACAGGGTATTTTAACTGGGAGTCAGACATGAAGCTACTTTGATATTAAAGTAGTACTAAAGGCTGTGACTTATTTTGCACGGATATAATTATTTTGAATACAATGCACAATACCGGTAACATTTTACTTTAAATGCAATTGTAATGCCTTAATTTACCTCCAGTCTATCAGCATCCAGCTTCTCTGGGTTCAGATGCCAATCTTCCCTTCAGAAAGCCCTTAAAGTGATTGTAAACATTTGATATATTATTTTTTTTTTTTTTTTTTTTAACAACAAACTTGTCATACTTACCTGCTCTGTGCACATGGAGTAACATGAGCCTACAGAGAGGGGAGAACACTGATAAACAACAAAGTGGCAGTCATGTTGCCCTAACCACAGCGTATTGCCAAGTTGGCTTCAGTGATGATGAGGATGGAGGAGGTGGTGATGATGAGGTCATTGACGTGACTTGGGTGCCAGAGCAGAGGAAGAAAGTGAGGGGGAGGCACAACCCCAACGAGGCAAGATATCCTCCAGAGGCAGCCATCATGAAACAGAGAGCAGCCACCCTATTCCATCAGATTGTGGAGCTGCTATCTCCCGGCCCACTTCCCACAGCTCAGCTGTGTGGGCCTTTTTTAGCACATGTGCAGCTGTTCGCACTGTTGCAATTTACAATCTCTGCTGCAAGCAGATGAAGTGTGGTAAAAACAGCCATTCGTGTTCCACATGCTTGCAAAGGCATTTAACCTCCCACCACTCAACCTGTTGGTAAGAGTACCTGAAAGCCACACAAAAGGGACACAATTCTTCTCCTCCTCACTCACCTTTCATGTCTACCCCTGCTGTATCGCTGTATCACAGGTCATTGCAACACATCTGCCAGCAGCACACTACCAGTGTAGAGTTAAGCAGGAAAATTTCTCTGCCCCAGCTGCTGCATTGAAAAAAAAATACACTCCCTGCCACATGCCCAGCGCCTATTTCTTTTCTCTGCACATAAGGCCAGCTCTGTACCATCACGTGGAAGGGAATGTTTTGGCATTGTTGGGCAAGGCAGTCAGCAGCAAGGTCCCCCTTACTGCTGACACATGGTCCAGCAAGCATAGTAAGGGACAATATATTTAGTTCATAGCACACTGGGTAACTCTGCTTGCAACTAGGAAGGATGCAGGATAGGGCTCAGTGCTGGAGCTTGTTATGTCGCCACTTCTCCATACAGCTGATGGTGATAATGTGAGATCTGTCAGCTCTACTCTCTCCTCCTCCTCCATGCCCTCCTCTGCTGAATTGTCCTTTGGAGCACCAGTACCCCCTAAGCATTCAAGGGGCTATTCAGCGAGTCAGGTTAAAAGCTTGAACCAGGAATGGTGGTGTGAGATAATGACACCAACCTTCTGTCCGCCCTGTCATAAACAGCCAGTGTGTGGTTGGCTGAAATTCAGCGGGACTTCCACCTGCCCATAAACCGCCTGATTTGTGACATGCTCAACATTGGCAATGCCGTAGCAGCTGCACATGCAGCAGAGGGCCATCGATGAGTACCTGTGTGAGAATGGCACAAGGACAGGCTCAGGGGAGCTCTGCTCTTCTTCTTTTTTTTTTTTTTTTTTTTTTTTTTTACGGATAGGGCACTCGAAGCAGTGCATTGAGGAAGAGAAATTCCTTTCCTCTCAAGGCCCGCTTTATGCAGACATCGTTCTTGCAATGCCACAGAACACACAAGAGGAGAGGGAGGGGGAGGATTCTAGCAGTTTTGGAAGTATTGAAGCAGAGGAAGACATACATAAAACCTTTAAGAGGTGGTTTTCAGTCCTAAAAAGCCTTAGGAATAGTACATGGCTGGGAGGTGGCAGTTCCAGATAGTGTAGTGTAATTCTCAGTGACCCGAGGACTCTGTTTCTCATACCTCCACAAACTTATGGTGCATGGGCTCCCTTATTCTTCAAAGCCTGCAAAAGGACCCAAGAATTTGTGGCATCAAGGAGAAGGATCATTATTATTTGGCAACCCTCCTTGACCACCGTTACAAGGGGAAAGTCTCAGAACTCATCCTTCCCTTGCAGAGGGAGCACAGGATGAAATATCTTGAGGACACCTTAAAGAGGAATTTATGTAACACCTTTCCAGACTCTGGTAGGTTACAGTCTCATGGAAAAGGTAGTTCTGAGGCTTCTGTTGGTCAAAGGAGGAGCAGTGGAGAAGGGGGGCCGCCTAAGTTATGCATTTAAGAAAAAATTTAGTCCTCGGCGCCCAGGTTGTCAGCTTCCACATACCATCGGCAGTGTCTGCATCATATGGTGGAAGATTATCTAGGGGCAAAAACGGACATGGAGAGCTTTTAGGAATAGACCACTGACCAGAACTTGCCCAGTAAGCAATTGAGCTGCTTGGCTGCCCTGCTGAAATCTCTGCAAGACTGTCTAAGCTGCCTAGCTTTGTGGGTGCTGATTTTAGCTTGAAACCATTTTTTGGTATAGGTTTCATGGGCACAATTAACACCCAAGGACCAATTTTTCCATACCTGTTTGACTGGTGCACATAATTTAAATTATATTCAGCAAGGCCAATTCTTGCTTTCATCAAATGTACCTCTATAGGGTTACAGTGTGAAGGCACCATCAACACCCAAAACCTAATTTTTCTATACCTGTTTGACAGGTGCATATACTTTCATTTTTTACAGAAAGGCAAATTCTTGCTTTCATCAAGAGTACCTCTAGCCATTTCCTGCTCTCTCCGGCGATTTGTCCTCAGAGCATTCCACAGGGAATTTTTTTCTTCCTTTTACTGGTCTGTAGATCAGTGGAAGAATGAGTTTGCCACTAAACCTAAAACCATTGCTTAATGGCCTTATTGGTAAGCCAGCAATGGTGAAACTGAAGTGGGGTATGGAATACAAGGGATATCTGGTTTCTGTGGATGGCTACATGAACATGCAGCTTGCCAATACAGAAGAGTATATTGATGGGGCATTGTCTGGACATCTTGAAGAAGTTCTAATAAGGTGTAATAATAATGTACTGTATATATGAGGAGTAGAAGAGGCGAGATGAGAGAATAAAGCAATTTCCAAATTAGTTTTGTAAATTTATCTTTAAACTTCTCTTTTGAGGTTATTGTTGGACATTTTTTTTGTATGTTTTGTTAAAAATAAACAGATTTTTTTTTTTTTTCAAGAGTACCTTGTAAAGGCACCACCAACACCCAAAGCCAAATTTTTCCGCACCTGTTACTTCTATCCAAAGTCTGCCAAAGAAACACCAGACTTTGTCTAAAAGAAAAAATGTTAATCTTGGCCTGAGTGTACTATAATTTGGCTTCTTCACATAAGGCTTGCACACTGTGGTGCAAAACTTTGTCATTTCCATCCAAAGTCTGCCAAAGAGACACTAGAATTTATCCAAAAAATGTCTAATCTTGTTCCGAGTGTACTAAATTGTGGCCTCATCATACAGACTGACTCCCCAAGCCATTGTTTACAAAACAAGGACAGCTTGCAGGGAGGTTTTAAATGTCATGTTTCTTTATATTTGTCAGTTTTGCTGCAGCAGGTTCTATACAAGTTATAGATGCGCCACTTTACAGGCAGACTAAGGGGACCCCCCCCCCCCCCAGGCAGTATATTTAAAGGATTTTTTTTATTGTTTCATACTAGTCATCATTAAAATCGCTGCTCCTTTAAAAACAATCTTTTTTTAAAAAAAAAACATTTTTGCATTGATACATGTCCCCCAGGGCAGTACCTGGGCCCTTTTCATGGGCTATAATTTGTATATAAGCTTTCAAAATTGGCACTTTTGATTTTTCATATTCGGGCCCCATAGACTTTAATAGGGCTTGCGGCTTGGGTCTGAACTTTTGCGATGTTCCAGAGTTCTGTCGCAAATGACACTGGGGGGTATTCGGCCCAACTCTATTTGTTGCTAGTAAACACAGTGCCATTA
Source organism: Glandirana rugosa (assembly GCA_018402905.1). Lineage (NCBI taxonomy): Eukaryota > Metazoa > Chordata > Amphibia > Anura > Ranidae > Glandirana > Glandirana rugosa. The sequence goes on along the minus strand of BLSH010488194.1, from coordinate 1,047,113 downwards.
TATTGCAGGTTGCTAGCCAGCTCAGCACCCTTAGGAAAGGAGTCAAAGGAAACAACAAAAAAGAGTGGATGAGAGCAAGAGCGCTGTCCCTGCTGCAATGCCCCTTAGAAGACTTCAGCCAGTTCAACGTAATGGAGAGATCACCAGAGGCAACATGAGTTTATGGCCTTGGAATCTTGGGCTTGATTGGATCACAAAGAGGTGAGAGTTTTGAGTGCAGGTGTAGGTGAAGAGAACCCAAAGGCTCCACAGCATTATTATTAGATTGATCTTGGGTGTTGCAGTATAATGTACCAATAGACACATTTCATTGACCTAATCCTTAATCTGAGGTATGGTAGAAAACCTCCAGTGTCTTGGAATAATGGTGCATATGCCAGCAATGAAAAAATGGAGTAAAATTTTGGCTTAGTGGAAAAGAGTTCAGAAGCTATTGCCAAAAGTGCTCATTAAGGGGTGCTGGATATTGATGCTCCCTTAGCCTATCATTCATAAGGATCTGATGCGTGGGCAGTTCCAGCACATATGTAACATATTGCTTGATAGGACTTCATATAGCCAGCAATTATAAAAAAGAAAGGGGCCCCACTACGCTGTTCCAGTGCTGGGGCCTTTGTTATTGGCCGCGTTATTGGCCATGGTACAAGTGCACATTGATCCCTTGTCATCAGGTAACGACACGGCCGCTCTCTGCATACTGGCAGGTCTGTGATGTCTGACGCCGAACGCTGCAGATCCGGGGGATCGCAGCGGATACCCAGATGTACTGGCCCCTTGGAGGATTATGCAATTAGGGAACGGTGCCGATCACACCTGCCACCAGTTTACTCCCCCAGTTTACTCCCCATATGGACCTTCTATGTGTGGGGATAGACTGGTTGCTACTCCTTCTTTCTATATACAATATCTCACAAAAATGAGTACACCCTCACATTTTTATAAATATTTTAGTATATATTTTCATGTGACTACACTGAAGAAATTACACTACAATATAAAGTAGTGAGTGTACAGCTTGTATAACAGTGTAAATTTGCTGCCCCCTCAAAATAACTCAACACACAACCATTAATGTCTAAACCGCTGGCAACAAAAGTGAGTACACCCCTAAGTGAAAATGTCCAAATTGAGCCCAATTAGCCATTTTCCCTCGTGACTCGTTAGTGTTACAAGGTCTCTGGTGTGAATGGGGAGTAGGTGTGCTAAATTTGGTGTTATCGCTCTCACTCTCTCATACTGGTCACTGGAAGTTCAACATGATACCTCAAGGCAAAGAACTCTGCAGAATCTTAAAAGAACTTTTGCTCTACATAAAGATGGCCTAGGGCTATAAGAAGATGGCCAAGACCCTAAAACTGAGCTGCAGCATGGTGGCCAAGACCATACAGCGGTTTAACAGGACAGGTTCCACTCAGAACAGGCCTCCCAATGGTCAACCAAAGAGGTTGAGTGCATGTGCTCAGCGTCATATCCAGAGGTTGTCTTTGGGAAATAGATGTATGGGTGCTGCCAGCATTGCTGCAGAGGGTGAAAGTTTGGGGGGGTCAGCCTGTCAGTGCTCAGACCATACGCTGCACACTGCATCAAATTGGTCTGCATGGCTGTCGGTTTAGAAGGTTTAGAAAAAATGGCCTGATTGCTGCCTCAACTTATAGCAAACCTCCATCGCTAAAATACATACAACAAAAAAACATTTCGCTCATGGGACTTTAAATGAGGAATGCATAAGGTATACACCGAACCGAAGTATTGAATGTAAGTATGGGGTGCTTACTTACCCAGCCCCCTGCTTTTTGGTTCCACAAACCACATACTGTATAATACAACTAATACAAATTTATTTTATAGATTCTGTGCATCCACTTCTGAGGAAGCGAGCCATGCTCGCGAAACGTGTCAAGTATTTAGATACAACTGTATAATTTTTACCATCAATCTATTGTACTATGTATACTCATGTTCTGGATGGCCATATGTTGTACCATGCTGATACATATGGGCATATTATGCCCTGTTTTTGACTTATGATGTCTACACTTTTTTAGAAATAAATTCAATACTTCCAAAACTTTGGTTCGGTGTATACCTTATGCATTCCTCATTTAAAGTCCCATGGGCGATATTTTTTTTGTTGTATGTAATTTAGGGATGGAGGTTTGCTATAAGTTGAGGCAGCAATCAGACCATTTTTTCTAAACTATTGAACCCAGGTGGAAGGCGCCTTTATTGGTCCATTGCTACTCTCTCTAGTATGCACCATTACTTTGATTGTATCATCAAGCTTTATCTTTACTAGTGTTACTCATTTTATCTTTTTTACAGCATCCTATTCATCTATTTGGTTGTATATGTGCGGTTGATTGGTTTGCAGATGTGGCTCCATCTGCTGCCTCTTTTGGGTGATTGTGGTCTCCTCCATATCCAGGAGCCACAATGTGTTACGGGGGTTTATTTTCCCAGCTGTCCCCTCCTCCCTGGTTTCCGTGTGGGCCACCGCACATCGACGCCATGCACTGCGTCCGGTGGGGGGTTTCTGCTGTCAGCGGTCCCCCTGCAGATGTCACGTGGTATAAACATCCAGCTGACTGGGTGGGGCCTGCACTCGTGCACTCCTTAGCATTGGAGCAGCGTGTTGCGTGCCCACGCCATCAGCCGGCTGATGTATGGCGTTAGGGGTGGAGCCGTTGGCGCCCGCCCGGGGATATAAGCTGAAGGGCGGGCATGGCGAGTCTCTTCTGTTTGGCATTTCACACATGATCCACGATACAACAGATGGGTAAGCAATGTGACACTATCCACACCCTGCTCCTCATAGCAGCGACACTTACACCAACCTTCATCCCTTCACCAACTGTTACCTTTATCTCTTTTCCTCAGTCTTACACACCTTTTCTAGGTACTTACACACATCATCATTTTTCCCACTACCTTACACCTATGATCTATTTTTTCCTTCTTCTCCATCACTTCACTCTATTCCTCATCCTCACTCACCCTTTCAGTCTGTCCACACTTTCTGTCTTCATCACTCTTTCTCTCCTTTGCAGTCTTTCCACACGTCCTCACAAAGATTAAAACTGAGCTATATTTTTTACTGATCTACCTTGCTCATGTACAACTAGTGACTGATCATGATGTGTGTGTATATATACAGTGCCTTGCGAAAGTATTCGGCCCTCTTTGAACTTTGCGACCTTTTGCCACATTTCAGGCTTCAAACATAGTTATAAAACTGTAATTTTTGTGAAGAATCAAAAAGTGGGACACAATCATGAAGTGGAACGAAATTTATTGGATATTTCAAACTTTTTTAACAAATAAAAAACTGAAAAATTGGGTGTGCAAAATTATTCAGCCCCCTTAAGTTAATACTTTGTAGCGCCACCTTTTGCTGTGATTACAGCTGTAAGTCCCTTGGGATATGTCTCTATCAGTTTTGCACATCGAGAGACTGAAATTTTTGCCCATTCCTCCTTGCAAAACAACTCGAGCTCAGTGAGGTTGGATGGAGAGCGTTTGTGAACAGCAGTTCATAATTGAATTCCCCCGACTTATTAAAACGTGTGGGTTAAAAAGTCAAAAAATAAACAATTTTTTCAAACTTTATAGGTTATTTAAAGCAAGGTGAAGTACTAACACAGGGTGAAAAACTAAGAAGTGTTTTTAATGTCAAAATATTGATACAAACTTCGGACTTTACACCGTTTTCCAGCGTTTCAAGTTTCTCCCGGCTTATGAAAGCGTTCCGTGACATATATATGTGTGTGTAGTACTAGTCAGTGATCAACATGTACTCGTTCCATCTAGTCATTTTTTATATCGAGTCAAAATTAGAAACACT
>BLSH010488194.1:1020513-1037751 GCA_018402905.1 Glandirana rugosa | reverse complement strand
TTTCATTTTTTCACAGGCCAGCAGGGAGGGGTGGCAGAGGGGATGTGTGGAGTTAAGTGCAGACATGCTGGAGATGATGTGCACGAAGTCATCTGCACACAGTGACACCCGGCATCTAATTTCAGCACGGCATGTTTTATCAGATGCTTCCCCTGCCTGCTCCCTCCCAGCCTCTGGTGTTCAGGATCAGCCCTGAATGTCTGTGCCTGCTAGCATCTCACGATGTGTCACGAGCTGCATTAAATCACTGGGCAGCTCTGTAACAATGTCCAGAGGCTGCCTAGGAGGCGGGACATTGTTACAGAGCTGCCCAGTGATTTAATGCAGCTCCGTGACACAACATGAGATCGTGAGAAGGGAGGGGAGGACTCAGGATGATACAAGTGTGGCACCCGGCGGGGTGGGGCGACCCTGTTTGACCCCGCCCCTTTTTCGGATTCATTATCGCCATTTTTTTTCTTTCGGTAATTTGCTGAAAATGCCATTTTCGGCCGAAACGTTTCGGCCGCCGAAATTTCGGTGCATCCCTAGTTTCTTTGTATGTATGGATTGCATGGTTTGTTATTGACATGTGGTGAAAATTTTCAATAGCACCTTTAGAAATATATTTACCTAAAAAAATGGTGACGTGTTCAATACTTATTTTACCCGCTGTATATGGTGCCAGTACTCACACTGGGTCACACGGGAATGTAAGTACACAGATGGGTCACCCATACGTTTAAGGATGGATGCTTTTTAACTTTCTGTTAGATTTACTCCAAATGCATTTCCAACCCTACCCCCTCATTCCTATCCATACCCTCTTATGGGGTTGGAAATAGGGGGGTTAATGGGATATAGAATATGCAGTAGTGTGTGTATGTATAGTCTATATGCTCCACGCCTCCACCAATACTATTCTACTTTTATCACCTCCACTAGGCTGGGTTATTCGGCTCATATGCGATCCTTGTGAGCACCCATGCGCGCCATCGGGGGGCTACAATTGTTTGTAACCACTTGAACCTTCCATCGGTCCTGTATTCTGTAGAGGCGTATCAACATCCCCCTTTTTTTGTGGCCCTGGGCTAGCCATCTGTGACCACTGGTGTGATGAGGTACATCCTTATGAAATATACTGCTACTGTTTGTTCTAAGCAGCCATACATTGCGAGTGTGTAATGTTTTCCATGCTAGGATATTTTTGCAATGTTATTTACAAAAATTATAATGTACATATACTTATAATTTTGCTTGTAGATCATTGTACTTTGTCTCCATCTTACCATGATGAAGGAATGTACCCTACATTCCCAAAACATGTTGGGAACTGCAGAGTGAACCCCCATGGAGCTGGGTCCATTTGATATGAGACCGACCTGGGGTCCTTGTTTGAGTTCAAATAATTGCAGATCGTATATTATATTGTGAATTTGTATTGTTTTTATCTAACAACTGTGATGTGCATTACTATTTTTAATATGTTTTTGGTATATTATATACCTTTATTACTCAATTATCCACTGCTTTTAAAGTCCCATGGTGGGTCTCTTTCTTTGTATTTCCACGTATAGGGATGTGACAGTCAGTCTCTAGACTGGTACAACATGTAGCTAATTTTGCTTATTATAGCCAGCAGTTAGGAGTCAATGGAAAGATTTTATGTAAGACATGTTGTTTTGCTTGCATCTAGTCAGGTCACGTTGCAATAAAGCCAAGGAAGTTTAGACCTCCATAGTGTATTGATACTTATACTAAACAGAAAAATTGCACATACAACTGCAGAAAACACACTTCATAGCATGCAAAGTATAACAAATTATGCCTATAGCATGCACAAGCTGACTATCCTTTCTAGCAAATAAGCATGTACATTATGTATGCAATAAGTCCTTTTATCTGACTGAACTCGACCATCTCTGTTTGAGCTGATCAGATTCCTAGCTTCCCGCTTATGGGAAATAACAATGGCAGATGTCCTACTTTTGCTTACAAGCATAGGGCCTAGGGCATCATTAAATTTGTTTATGAAGGCTGCACACCACTCATTCAAATCTTCAGCTCTGCCTACAGAGGTTTGAACACACTTCAAAGTCGCTGCAGGTTTGGTTCTATATATCTTGCCTTGCTTGCAGTATCTTCCAAACACTTGGTCACTACTGCAAGCTGCTCTTTCAACAAGTCTCTTTCTAACTCTCTGCCTTTTTCCTCTTTTTAATAGTCAATATGTAGAGCATGCAGGAGCAAACCAAACACAGCAACTGCCAGCATTTCTCCCTTACTGAACCCAAAATTCTTAAGACTAAACCTGAGTAAAGATCAGAGACTATATCACCCCAAGCTCTGTTCAAAGGAGGAGCATATCTAGCAAGCTTCTTTGCAACAGACATCCACTACTGTCTCTAGCCCAGGTAGGTAGGGTACAGTTCACCTCCTGGACACCAGAAACCTCTGCAGCCTTACTCTTCCTAAACAGTGTACGCAGCATTTTTCCTCAGCACAAGCAACAGAACACACCACAGAAAACAAATCCCGGACGAGCCCCCAATTGTTTTGCTTGCATCTAGTAAGGTTACGTTGCAATAAAGCCAAGGAAGTTTAGACCTCTGTAGTGTATTGATACTTATGCTAAACAGAAAAACTGCACATACACCTGCAGAAAACACACTTCATAGCATGCAAAGTATAACAAAATATGCCTACAACATGCACAAGCTGACTATCTTCTTAGCAAATAAGCATGTACAATATGTATGTAATAAGTATACTAAGCAGCTACTCAACTTGGAGATGGAATCTCCAACTCAAAACTTCTGCTTCCTCTGAAGTCTCCAGAACAAATCTTGTTTCTTTGTCTTCAAAACACAACTCTGTCCTTTGTCTGTCCACATGCTTTTTCAGAAGTCCTAATCCTCTCCCCCATGCTTCCTGTGCATCGTATCCTGTAACCTGACTTAAACTAGTCCTACTGGTTCATATGCATATCAGTGGGGGAGACCTAGCTTCTAAAACAGCACATGATCTTAAATCTACTCCATATTGGTGCTATAAAATACTACAAATAGCCATGTCAACACACTTGTGTCCATTTATTATACCTGCAGGTCAGTATTTTGTAGACTTTTTGCTTAGCTTCTGTAGCGCTAGTTAATTTATGAGGGTATATGCCTTCATAAAATCTTCTGGGAAAATTTCCTTTTCTCACATGGTGAATAGTGATGTATAGTTCTGAAAGAATAGTCTTTGTATATTTCCTGGGAGATATTGTGGATAAATATTACTGTCCCATTTAAGTAATAGTAGTTGTCCATTATTTGCTGGGTTACCCTTACAAGTCAGGCCCATAGTCAATGGGTAAGAGGCTAGCATTCAGTCCCCTCCAAAAGCCTCTGTCCCGGGTGAGTCTATTATACCTTTCCTCCATCAAAAGTCAACTAACAAGGTCCCAGACCTCCACCTGGTCTGGACATGCGTTAGTCGGGCAGAGTGAACTCACATAGTCAGTCCGCATGATCTCCATTCTTGGTAGCAGGAAATGGTTGTCATCAGTAGGTGTGGGGCAGAGGTCGTTGACTCTCTGTCCGGCTGCCAGCACTTCAGCTAGGTGGTCTTTACCATTCCATGGCTCAGTCTGTTGCTGGGCAGAGGGGCCATCTGCCCCAGTTCCCTGAAGCTGAGGTGAAACTGTAGATGCTGGGCAGAGGCCAGCTCTTCTGCTGGGGACCCCACATCATCTGCTCTGGCTAACTGTTGGGGAGGGATGCCAACTGGCCCAGCTCCCTGGAACTCCACAGTTGTTGCCGGTGCTGGGCAGAGATTGGTAGCACTCTGCCCTGTTGCCAGCACTTCTGATGGGTTTCATTTAGTGGAGACTGCAGGCCCATCCACCGACACCAGATCAAGCTGCAGTTGTGAGGTGCTGATTGCATTCTCTCCCTGGATCATGATCTGTTGCTTGGGAGCGACCACCACCTCCTCACCCTGAGCCTCCAGAACTGCGGCAGTTGTAGGGCAGAGGTCTTGGACCCTCTGTCCGGTTGCCAGCGCTGGATCGATTATTCTGGGGCACCGTCTGCTGCTGGGATGCCCTTTCTCTGGTACTGCCTCCCAGGTTCACAAATCCTTGTTGGGGAGGGAGAATTGCTGCTTCCCCTCCCTGCTAAACATAGAATGAGCATTTATTTGACCAAACACAAATATATACATTAGGAGCACTTTCCCCCTCCCCTCCTGATCACATTACTCTAACAATTCAACTGTCTCATGAATTAACATGAACTAATTATCTAGTCACTCAACCAGCCCAGGCGTTCTTCAAGGCCAGACGTGTCATCTCCAAAATCAGAAGACCTGAGCTGAGTTAATTAGCACAAGTAACAATGGGTGAAAAGACCCTTAGAAACTAGACTTACTTACAATGTACACATTATAGCAGACAGGTGGCTTGCTGATGACATCAATGTCTGCTATGAGTCCCAGTGTGTTTTGGGGAGACATGTATAGTTCTGAATATTTCTAAAGGAATAGTCTTTGTATATTTCCTGGGAGATATTGTGGATAAATATTACTGTCCCATTTTAGTAATAGTAGTTGTCCATTATTTGCTGGGTCACCCTTACAAGTCAGGCCCATAGTCAATGGGTAAGAGGCTAGCATTCAGTCCCCTCCAAAAGCCTCTGTCCCGGGTGAATCTATCACAATTCCTCTTTTGTTTCTTCTTGTTTATTTTGTGTGTTGAGATTGTTCTTTTGTGATACCGATAACAGTTAGTGGGAGCTGTCACACCCCTCCCGTTTTTTGATAATATTTTCTTGCCTATTGTCATGAACAATTTTTTTTCTTGATCCAAGGAAAGGATATACAGGAAGTGTCTAAAAGTAAAAAAATCCTACATAGTTATGTTGAAAAAAAGATACCAGTCCATGCAGTTAACTAACTGAAGGATTGAATAAATAGAAAACCTCTATATACAAAGCCCTATACCCACAGTATCCAGGGGAAGGCAAAACCCTATAAAGCTTGATCCAATTTGATTTCTTCTTGACCCCCAAGGCAATCAGATATTCCCTGGATGATGATTATAAGTTCATTTGCCCTTCTTTGCACTTTTTCCAGTATCCCCAATTTCATTTTTGTTAACCGGTGCCCAAAACTGAACAGGATATTTCGGATGAGGTCTTTGTACAGGGGCATAAATATGTCTCTCTGTAAAGTCTATATCTCTTTTAATACAGGTGTTTTGCTTCCTTTAGAAACTGCAGCTTGGCACTGCATGCTGTTATTAAGTGTATGATGAACACCCAGATCTTTTTCAACTCTTGACTTCCCCAGTTGTTCTCCCACTAGTATGTATGATCCTGCATATTTTTAGCCCCCAAGTGCATAACTTTACATTTTTCAACAATAAACCTCATTTGCTACAAAGCTGCCAAATCAAACAGTAACAATAAACTCATTTTTAAAAATGATATTCAAGTATGTCTTCTTAACTCAAAAAAGTACCTTCTATTCATAGCTGTGTGCCGGGGCACACCCTAATCACTACCTGTGGTGCCGATTCCCCCTACTGACTGGACTTCCCCCATGTTGACCCTCCTGCCCCGCAGTGCTGAGGGCTTCCCTCCTTTCCTCTCCCCCCAGATGTTTTCAGGATGGAGAGTGGAGGAAGGGGCTAGTAAATGTCAATTACAAGTGCTTTCCTTTTTTTTAATGAATACAGTAAACACAATCACTCACTGTGTTCATTCATAACTCAAGCATAGTAAACTGTTTACTATGCTTCAGTTTGCAAATGAACAGAAAGCCGCTAAGCACAGAGCACTTTCCATTCATTCCTGTGCAGCTGAGGCTGCAAAGAAAGGCATGTGTGTTTGAGCTTTGGGTGCACACCCTAATACAATAGGCTGCGCACACCTATGCTTCTATTGCTCTAAGCCTCCTCCAAATCTCTTTTTTTTTTTTTTTTTTTTTCCTGCTGTGATCCAACTTTCAGAGGGTGGCTATGTTCATTCCCCATGGTCCCACTGTATGTAGGAATGTAGCCATTCTCTTGCTCACTCCTGAGATGGTCTAGGTACTATGGGAATTGAGTGTGCATAGAATAGTGCACATGACTAACATGCACTGCTTGTTCTAAACAAATAGAACTGAGTGAGAAACCGTGAGGTTTGGATGTTCACAGAGATGTTTCAAGGAGCCAGAAAAACACAGTAAGAAACTATTTCATGAAAATAAATTACAGGGCTATTAACCGGATCCCGACTGCGTAGCAACTATAAGCGGCGACAGCATGGCTCTGTCCCGCAAATTGGCGCTTATAGCCGTCACTCGCGGGCATGATGGCTAGGGGGAGAGCGCGTGCCTGCGGGGGCGCGCGCACGGGCCTGCCGTATGCTCCCTGTTCGGGCCACGGGTCAGGCTGACTCGATGTCCGCCAGCGACCTGAGATGGCCTGTGACAGAGTCAGAACAGGGAACCGCCGATGTAAACATGGCGGTTCCCCGTTCTGACAGGCGGCATGTCAGAGATCTACTAAGCCCTGTACTTGGGATCAGTTGATCTCTGGTGCCCCTGGCAGCCCAGCCCCCATACAGCGCCCCTGCAGGTTAACCCCTTCCCTGCCAATGACATTTATACAGTAATCAGTGGATATTTAAATTTCTGATCGCTGTATAAATGTCATTGCTTCCAAAAAAGTGTCAAGAATGTCCGACATGTCCGCCCCAATATCACAGTCCTGATAAAAATCGCAGATTGCCGCCATTACTAGTAAAAAAAAGGTAAAAACGCCAGAAATGAATTCTCATGGTTAGTAAACGCAGCAACTTTTGTGCAAACCAATCAATAAACGCAGATTGCAATTTATTTATTTATTTATTTATTTTTTCCGACAAAAATATGAGGAAGAATATAAATTGGCCAAAACCGATGAATACATTTTTTGTTTTTTTATATATTTTTTGGATATGTATTTTACCAAAAAGTAAGAAATATATATATATATATATTTTTTTTTTTTTTGCAAAATTTTTTTTGTTTATAGCGGTGATCAGAAATGACGCAAAGGGGATCAAATACCACCAAAAGAAAGCTCTATTTGTGGGGGAAAAAAGGACACAAATTTTGTTTGGGTACAACGTTGCACGACCGCACAATTGTTAGTTAAAGCGACGCAGTGCCGAATCACAAAAAGTGCTCTGGTCCTAATGTGGGAAATCCTTCTGGGGCTGAAGTGGTTAAGTAGTGGATGTGTATGGATTATTTTTGGAGCATAGGGATATCACTTTAAAGAGAAGCCGCAGTAATTTTTCTGAAAATTAAGTCGTCAGCCCAAAAACAGTAGTTGCTGATTTTTAATAGTCACTCACCTGTCCCAGGATCCAGCGTTGTGCTCACCCGAACCGTGTTACCTACCGGTCTTTGGTCCCCTGTGCTGCAATCTAAACTGTGAAAATCCGGCTGTGACAGCTTGCTAGCAGGAGCTGTCAAAACCAGGTACCCGCTACCCCCCCCCCCCCACAATGTGCCAAATGTTAAAGAGAAGTGTGAGAGAAGGCCTTTAAGAGGAACTTCCCCTTTTGGGTGAAGTCCCGCTTTAAAGGGGAGATCCACCCATTTAAAAGTCAGCAGCTACAAAAAGGGTGCGCGCTGTGCATGCGCGAGTCTTGCTGTGCTTTGTGAATGGCCGGCGTATCTTCTGGGACCTATGATGTCCCAGAAGATCGCCGGGTGGGAGGTGAACTTCCTTCCAGCTCTGCGGCGCCAGGACAGGAAGTGCAGCTGGGACCTTGTCAAAACAGGGTCTCAGCTGCCCCCCAAAAAAATGACATGCCAATTGTGGCATGTCGGGGGTCACCTCCCCTTAAAGCTTTGGATAATATTTTCTTGAACACTCCAAACTTTTGGGTGGAACTCTGCTTTAAGGTCTGCTTATAAATTGGAGACATCCTATAAGGACGTCATACACCTGCATAGCTTAGTGTCATCTGCAAACACAAAAACGTTTAATCCCAAACTCCATAGTATTTGTAAATAGATAAAAAAAAAAAGTAAGGGTCTCAACACTGACCCCTTGGGTTACACCACTAATAATCTAGACCATTCAGAGTCTAGCTCTTTTAGGCATTTACAGACTGAATTTTGCAAACATATAGACTTTAACCTACACATTAGCCATGTGTAAGGAACCTTGTCAAAAGTTTATGCATACTTCCTCATAAAAGAAAGTAGATGTGTATAACAACTCTGGCCTTTTATGAATCCATGCTGGCTTCTGCTTATACTGTAATATTGATTTCTAGCAAAAACTCCTCTATGTGGACTATAGAAGTTAAATTAACAGGTTTGCAGTTACATGGTAAAGACTTTGATCCCCTTTAAATATAAGCACTACACGTCAGTCGTTAAAGGTCCTTTTTAAAATTAGAAACAATGGCTTTGAAATAACTGAGCTCAACTCTGTGAGGACCTGTGGTCCAGATGCTTTATTCCCCTTAATTTTCTCTATATGTTTCTGGACTATGTCAGTTTTGAGCTATTGTGGTTCATTTGTGGCTATAGCAATGGCATTCCCATTATGGACTTGACCTTCCCCATATCCCTTTGTATACAGAAAGCTAAGACCCCTTTCACTCTGGAGCGTTTTTCAGGCACTTTTGCGCTAAAATTTGCGCCCTTATAGTGCCTGAAAAACACCCCTTCATCCATTCACACTGGGACGGTACACTTGCAGGACGTTACAAAAAGTCCTGCAAGCAGCATCTTTGGGGCGGTGCAGTGAGCGGTGATACACCGCTCCTCCACCACCCCTGCCATTGAAATCAATGACAAGCGCTTCCAAAGCGGCTGCACACTGCCTCACACCAGCACTTTTAATCCCTTTTTAACCCATTTATGGGGGGTTAAAAGTGCTGCGCTCCTGTCTGCATATATAACAGCGAAAAAGCGCAGCTGAAACTAGCGCCGCTTTACCGCTACCGCCCCAGTGTGAAAGTACCCTAAATAAAATTGCCTTCCTTTTCACATATTTGAATAGTTTTGGGGGGTTGCCTTAATCTATTTTGTAACCTGTCCTTCATTTTGAATTTTTGCAACTTTGATTTCCTTCTTACATATTTTATTATATTCTTTGTAACTTTTCAAATGACAATAGTGTTCCTTCCTTCTTTCTTATATTTTTAATTGCCCTTTTCATATTTTTACGGCCTTTTGTTACTTTGGATGTAATGTTATTTCCCATGGCAACATACTGTAGTTTGCAGTGTGTTTGCATATAGTCAGTCTGAAATATCCCAATTTCTGTTCCATGTTCTTTGTTGACAACAAAACCTCTCAGTCTGAGTCTTTGAGAGTCGTCCTCAAGCTGGAAAATTTGCTCCCTTAAAATTTAAGTGTTTTTATATTTCCAGGATGTGCTTATTGTTTACACTTATATTTAGAGCACTTTCTTGTAAGAGCAATTCCATCAGCTAAATAGTCGCTGGATTGCTTTTCCAAGTGGTGGGAGGAGGCTAACCCTCCAGTGGTCCTGCCGGCTGGCTGGGGATTGGCATGGCCCCAATCAGCTCTATAGTCTAAGAAACCGGTTGCGACGAGTAATACATCACTTCCAGTTTCATCGGCTGCAAACAAACCACTACTGGTTTGAAAAAGCATTGGATCATACTGATCTTGGTATAATCCGAAGCCTTTAAGGGCAGCGGAGACATCTGTCTCAGTAAAGAGGACCTGTCACTGCCTATTGCTATCACAAAAAATAAAAAATAAAGAGTAAAAATAAAATAAATACAATGAAAAAAAAATAAATTGAAAGTGCCCCCATCCTCCCCTTGCTCACACGCAAAGGCAAACTCATGTGACAGTCCTGCGTCATACATAAACAGCGATTGCACCACACATGTATGGTATCACCGTGAACATGAGATCGACAGTAATAATTCTAGCACCAGACCTGTGTAAATCTAAAGTGGTAACCTGTAAAGGCTATTAAAGTGTCGCCTATGGATAATATATTTTAAGTAGTTTGTCGCCATTCCACGGATGTGCACAATTTTAAAGCGTGATGTGTTTGGTATTTATCATCTGTTTTTTTTTTTTTTTCTAATCAGGAAAAAAGTTTTATTGTACAAAATGACAAAGTACAGACATTCCGAGTATAGTCTCCATAAGTATTAATACTTATTAATAAGGCAAACAGGAAATCGTTTTACTCTACATAAAGTGTTAACTTGTCTATATAGAGTCCATACCATTCAGTTACTAATGTGTTCTGTTCAGATAAAAACAACAATACAATTTAGACAAACTCAAAACGAAAAATAAAAAACCCAAACTTGTTCAGTGTATGTACTGTATCCCTCTTATACACATAAATGCAGTATTCCCAATCAGCCCACCATTAAATGACATTCCATTTATAAAAACATTCAACCTGTTTCTCTGGCCCACTGATAACTCATTCAGAGCATTCTTCAAACATTAAATAACCTGGTAAGAATAAGCTGAAAAGGAGCCACCCCGGAGGCTCCAGCCATTCCTGCCAAATTTTTGGAATTCATGAAGTGTGTTCCTGTGCTCATACGTATTTTTCTCCTGAATTAAAATGTTATTAATCTGTTGAATCCACTGCTGACGTGCGGGTTTGAGAAGATAACCAAAATCTTGCTATCAGCTTTCTGGCTAAATAAAGCAGCCTGATAAGTGCAACATAAGTGGGAGGAGGATATAGTTCTACTAAACCACCTAAAATACAGGTGACTGGGTTCAATTCAAGTTGTACCTGATATATACGGTTAATGGTCCTGCTACCTGCCAATACCTTACTAGTTTGGGGCATTTCCATAGCATGTGAATTCAATTTCCCTGGTGCCTTTGACATTTTGGACATATAGGGGAGTCCCTCCTCCCCCATTTGTGGAGCTGTACTGGTGTGCAATATACACGGTGTAGAATAAATAAATAGGACATTTTGTGTGCAGCCAATACAGACACTAGTGGGCCAGCTGCCAATATTTGCTTCCAGGTATCCCCATCTATAGGGCAACATCCAGCTACCATTCTTCTCTGCAAGGCAGCAAATCTGGGGCCTGGATATGAGACAGCAAACAAGCATAGATAAGAGTCCTTTTTTTATCCAAAGTGGAGAAAATAGTATTAAGAAAATCTGAGTCCTCTACCTGTAATGTAGAACTTCTGCCCTGTATTCTGAGAGCATGACGTAATTTCAGATTCATATAATATCATTTGTGTAGTAAAGGGAACTCTATACACTGTTGATCGAAGGATTTCAATGTTTGCCCATTAAAAAGCTGTGACAAGAAGAGTTGAGTGAACCCGAACTTTAGGGTGTCCGTGACCCGGACCCGAATGTCCCGAACCCGGACATTTGAAAAAAAGTTTGGGTTCGGGGTTGGGGTATTTTATCCCGCCTGTTGAATAGCTGCAGGGCAGCCAATCAACAAGCGTTTCACTGGTTTGCCCTTAGAAGCCATCACAGCCATGCCTACTAATGGCATGGCTGTGATTGGCCAATGCATCATGTGACCCAGCCTCTGTATAACCTGGAGTCATGTAGTGCTGCATGTCACATGCTCTCAGGCTAGTGTAGGGAGAGGATGCTGCCGGTGCTGTGAGGGACAGATTGCAGATATAATAACATCTCATCCTGCATTACAGAATGATCTGATTCTGGACTAGGTAGAGATTACTACTTCTACTGCTTTGGGGGACAGATTGCAGATCTCATCCTGCATTACAGAACGATCTGACTAGGTAGAGTTTACTACTCCTGCTTTTAGGGACAGATTGCAGATCTAATAACATCTCATCCTGCATTACAGAACGATCTGATACTGGACTAGGTAGAGTCTTCTGCTTTGAGGGTCAGTTTATTGTTCTAAAATCATCTCCTAGTTCTATAGGGTCAGGTTCCTGCTGTTGCTGTAAGGGACAGATTATTGTTCTAAAATCATCTCCTAGTGCTATAGGGAGAGGTTCCTGCTGTTGCTGTAAGGGACAGATTATTGTTCTATAATCTCCTAGTTCTATAGGGAGAGGTTCCTGCTGGTGCTGTAAGGGACAGATTATTGATCTAAAATCGTCTCCTAGTTCTATAGGGAGAGGTTCCTACTGCTCCTGTAAGGGACAGATTATTGTTCTAAAATAATCGCCTACTGCTATAGGGTCAGGTACCTGCTGTTGCTGTAAGGGACAGATTATTGTTCTAAAATCATCGCCTACTGCTATAAGGTCAGGTTCCTGCTGTTGCTGTAAGGGACAGATTATTGTTCTATAATCATCGGGGTTGGGGTATTTTATCCCGCCTGTTGAATAGCTGCAGGGCAGCCAATCAACAAGCGTTTCACTGGTTTGCCCTTAGAAGCCATCACAGCCATGCCTACTAATGGCATGGCTGCGATTGGCCAGTGCATCATGTGACTAAGCCTCTGTATAAGCTGAAGTCACATAGTGCTGCATGTCACATGCTCTCAGGCTAGTATAGGGAGAGGATGCTGCCGGCGCTGTGAGGGGCAGATTGCAGATATAATAACATCTCATCCTGCATTACAGAATGATCTGATACTGGACTAGGTAGAGTCTACTGCTTTGAGGGACAGATTATTGTTCTATAATCATCTCCTACTGCTATAGGGAGAGGTTCCTGCTGCTCCTGTAAGGGACAGATTATTGTTCTATAATCATCGCCTACTGCTATAGGGTCAGGTTCCTGCTGTTGCTGTAAGAGACAGATTATTGTTCTAAAATCGTCTCCTAGTTCTATAGGGAGAGGTTCCTGCTGGTGCCTGGTGGGACAGATTATTGTTCTAAAATCGTCTCCTAGTTCTATAGGCAGAGGTTTACTGCTTCTCCTGTAAGGGACAGATTATTGTTCTAAAATCATTGCCTACTGCTATAGGGTCAGGTTCCTGCTGTTGCTGTAAGGGACAGATTATTGTTCTATAATCATTGCCTATGATGACCGGCCTCACACAGCCATTGGTATACTTGTTTCTTTGAATATGCCTCAATGTTTTGGGGGCTACCCCAATTAGAAAAAAAAATAAACAAACAACAAAAAGTGTTGGCTACCTCCTCCTCCACCACCGCCACTTCCACCTACACGGCCACGGTCACGGCCTAGTCAACCTCTAGACTCCTACTCCACATCCACCCACCCCTTCCCATTTTTATTTTTTTAAATTTGATTTTAAGTTATTTTCCCTATCCCCATTTTTTTTTTGTAGGGCACTTGTCCTACTCTTACCCCCATTTTACTTCCTTTTGCAGCCCTCTAGCACTTTCCAGGACTTTTTTACAGCCATTTTTGTGCCGAAAAGTTTGGGTCCCCATTGACTTCAATGGGGTCCGGGGTAACGTTCGGGTCAAGTTTGGTACCGAACCCGAACTTTTCTGCGAAGTTCGGCTGAACCCGCCGAACCCCCAACATCCAGGTGTCTGCTCAACTCTAGTGACAAGTATTTAACTCCAGCTTCTATCCATACAGAATAATTCACACGTTTACCCAGTTCAGTGTAGGATCTGTTTTGCCATATAGGGGTACAAGCAAGAAAACCTGTAATGCCCAACCTACGCTTCAACTCTTCCCAAAGTTTCAGTAACCGCTGCACTGTGGGCCAATTTAAAGGTATCTTTGGCAGGCCCATTTCCAACTGAGACATGGTTGAGAATTCCAATAAGGAACGAATCAAGAAAGTCCTAGAGGGGTCAGCCACCATTGGAAGATCCCAGCCAGCCAAATGCTGCAGCTGGGCAGACAGAAAATGTGCAGGAGTGTGGAACCGCCAGTCCCCCCTGATCATTAGAATATTGTAAAGTGGTCAACTTAACCCACTCTACCACATGTTTAAAGATTAATGCTCGGTATTATGAATGTATCTGGTCAAACCAATATTTAGGAATCCAGGGGCGTATGTATAGGGGTCACGTATGTGTGTGTATGTGCATGCGTGTCTGTGTATGTGTGCATGCATGTGTGAATGCATGCATGTATGTCTTTGTGTGCATGCATGTATGTGTATGTACAGTCAGGTCCATAAATATCGGGACATCTACACAATTCTAATCTTTTTGGCTCTGTTTTTGCTATCTCTCTGATGGGTTTGTTTTGTTTTTTCAGCCTAATGATGGCTTGCTTCACTGATAGTGACAGCTCTTTGGATCTCATATTGAGAGTTGACAGCAACAGATTCCACATGCAAATCGCACACTTGAAATTAACTCTGGACCTTTTATCTGCTCCTTGTAAATGGGATAATGAGGGAATAACACACACCTGGCCATGGAACAGCTGAGCAGCCAATTGTCCCATTACTTTTGGTCCCTTAAAAAGTGGGAGGCACATATACAAACAGTTGTAATTCCTACACCGTTCACCTGATTTGGATGTAAATACCCTCAAATTACAGCTGAAAGTCTGCAGTTAAAGCACATATTGTTCGTTTCATTTCAAATCTATTGTGGTGATGTATAGAGCCAAAAACATTAGACGTGTGTCGATGTCCCAATATTTATGGACCTGACTGTATGTGTGTGTGCATGTATGTGTATGTGTGTGCGTGCATGTGATTGTGTGTGTATGTGCATATGTGCATTTATATATGTGTGTGTGTTTATATATGGGTTCAGGTATGTGTGTGTGTATGTGTGTGTGTGTGTTATATATACAGCATATGTGCGTGTGTGTAAATATATAGCCATGTGCCCCCTCAGGGTGGCTGGCAATTGTGGTTCACATTTCTGCTGCACTCAATCACACCATATCTCACACATCCGGAGTCACGGAACAGGTCGGCACTGGTTTTTTTTTTTTTTAAACTGTTTTATTGTCAGTTTCATCACATCATAGTAACATTTTTGACAAAGGTTTATAGAATATAAAGTAGTATTTCAGCATACATGTCTTGCATCAAAAATATGGGTAATCATTATACATTTGTCACTTTCAATTACTGACACTTTTTCTTATGTACAAAAACATATTTTTGGCAAAATATCTACCAACATCAAATAAGATTGTAGAAACCAAGTAGAATTTACCACGTCTCTCTACACCGTCAGAGCAGAACGTAACACTGCAGTATAGGGAACATTCCCTGAGCACCCATTCCGCACCCCCTCAAATTATTCCACATCCTCCACACCCCAGTCCCAAAGCCCGTCCCCTCAGTCATACAGGACCTCACAAGTGTCAGAAGTTTCATTCCATTGTCCCCAAATTCTCTCAAATTTATTAGGGCAACCTCTGGCCTCATATGTAAGCTTATAAATTGGTAGGACCTGATTTATTAAATTTTTCCAGGCATCTATCTGTATTGGTGTAGTACGGACCCACTGCAGTACCACCGCCTTCCTTGCATAAAGCAATAGAAAACGTAGGAACTGTTTCTGATACGTGCCTATTTGAATATCTTCAAAGATAGACAATACACACCACTTTGGGCTGCAGATATTTGGAAGATCAAAGTGATGTGCGATAAAGTGCGTTACCTGCGACCAAAACGGTCGAATCTTTTCACACTCCCAAAGCATGTGAAGCAGTGTACCCGTGTCTTTATTGCATTTATGACAGATTGGATCATTGCGCCTGTGCATACGAAAGAGACGCCACGGGGTGTAGTATATTCTGTGGAAGATGCGCAATTGTATCATGCGATCTCTAGCTGAGATCGCAGTAATAAAATATGCATCCATAAGTTCCTCCCAATTTTCTTCAGTAAGATCTGGAATATCTGTGGTCCATTGACTTCGTAGGGCTTGCAAGCGAGCATGATCTCTTTGCCCTAGTAATTTGTAATAAGAGGAGACCAGGCCCACATGCTCGGGCTGGAGAAGTGCCCTTTCCAACTCAGAATTTTGGAACTGCACCCCTCGGAGTCCAAGTTGCACCATAGCTGCATGTTTTAATTGTATATATCGAAAGTACCATGTTCGCGGTATCCCCAGCTCCTGTCTCAGTAAAGAAAAATCTTTGAATTGTCCTTGATCATATAATTGATGTATATATTTTAAACCTTTTTTTGCCCACAATCGGGCTTCTGGCATATTTTGGAAATTGGGGAGTGTAGGGTTGAACCAGATTGGGTTGTTAGGTGAGACAGGAGCTGGTTCCTCCGCAAGCAGGGTCAGACAACAATTATAAATTTTAAGAGAGGTTTGCAGTATTTCGCACCCATCTATATCTGGAGTGACTCTGCGATATATTAAATTTACTAGAGTTTCGTATGAGGATAGTATTGCTGCCTCAGCCGTTGTAGCAGCGTTATCCAGATTTGGGAATAGCCACCAATGTATATGAACTAACTGTGCTGCAAAATAGTAACGTCTGAGGTCTGGCAAGGCCAAACCCCCTTGTAATATAGGTAGTTGTAGTGTTCCCAGAGCAATTCTCGGATTTTTGGGATACCAGAGAAAGGTTGTCAGGTGAGAGTTAACTTCCTGAAAAAATTTCTGAGGAATGTATACTGGGCTATTAGCCAAAATATATAGAAATTTAGGTAAGAATATCATTTTATAGAGATTTACTCTGCCCATTAGTGTAAGGGGCAGTTTTGTCCAAGTGGTTAGCCTATTTTTTAACAGTGTCATGCACGGTAATAGGTTGTTAGATATAAAACTAGTGATGGGAAGCTGTACTTCGATACCTAGGTATTTGAACGAGGTTACTGTCTTTAGGGGACAATCTATTGGTATATTATTCTGCAGGTCTGGGTCCACAAGAAACAGGTTGGACTTAGTCCAGTTCACTCTGAAGCCTGAAAAATGCCCAAACTCAGTGAGAAGGTGAAGTATAGTTGTTATCGTGTCCTTCGGATTGAAGAGGTAGAGGAGAAGGTCATCTGCATATAGTGAGATGCGTTCCTCCACCGTTCCAACCCGAATGCCCTGGTAAGCAGACGAGCCCCGGATAATACAGGCCAGGGGCTCCAGATTTAGGAAATGATATGTAGCTCCTTGGTCTGTCCCTACGGGGGAAAGGGGAAATGATAAACGCAACCGTCACCTCGGGGACCGGACATAATAGGCCCCGAGCAGACGAATGGTCCCGTAAGCCCAACCTTGCCACCTCCTTGCGTAGAGTGATATACGTCTACTGGAAGAGGAGATGGAGAAGTTAGGCTTCCTGTGCTATTGTTGATATGAAGTGGAAGAGTGACTCAAACCCGTAAAAAGTCCGAAGTCTCACTTGACCTGATTCAGGTTGGACAAAGAACACCTGGGTCTGGACGTCTTATTATATGG
>BLSH010488194.1:993417-1007956 GCA_018402905.1 Glandirana rugosa | reverse complement strand
TTAACTTGCACTCCTTCAACCTGCCTGCCCTGTTAGTGAGAGGTTATGATCTTACTGCAGGAGCAGAAAAAAAACAGTCCACCAACAGCCTCTTTTTTTTTTTTTCTTTTTAAAGAACAAGTAACGGGGCAAGTTTCACCCCAGTGTCCTTTCAGTGGGCAAGTCTCTTCCACTGGGCACAGGGTGGCAGGCTAACTTGTCCAGCATTTCAGGAGAATTGGTACACTTGGCTATCTCACCAGCAATCTCTGGAGTGTATCTACATTAACTGTGTCCCCACAGTCTTTTAAATGTAATAATAGGGATCAGACAACCTCTTCCTCCCGAACAGATCTAGAAAAGCTCCTTGCGGGTTGATTGGGCTTAATTATCATCACACAGTCCCTCCTGATAACACACCCAAGACTCCAGTCCTTTTTCAGTTCCAAGAACCTCTCCCAACAGCTGCTATCAGGTCCCTGCAAAAGTTTTAGCACATGTAAGTAGTCCCAGGTCATGTTGTCCTCACACTCCTCCCTAGAGTTCTCGATGATGTCCATGACATGGAGAGGGACATAGGGATAGTCCAGGTCCCACTCCAGAGCAACTCGTTTTTGAACTTCCCGCTGGTACTGGGAGAGCCTAGGTAGATTCTTGACCTTTACTACCATTTGGCGGTAGGTGGCTGCTCTGGTCTGGGTGGTGGAAGGCCTGTTGAGAAAGGTATGGCTGCTGAAACTGGGCTATCTGCTGCATTCTTTGAATCCTGAGGGGGCTCCGACTCATCCCCATCTGAAAAGTATAAGGCATGAGAATTCCCCATCTCCTGCTCCTCATCAGATTCCTCACTTGGAGATCACAACTCCACCAGGTGCTCCATGGATTCAAATTCTGCTAACAGTCTGGATGACCCCCAGCCTATGGACCTGTCCCTGGCATCCTTGCTCGGCTCAACAGGGGGCGCCTCCCCCTCAATCACTGATACCAGCATAGCTGGGATGCCTGCAAGTGGGGACACAGCCGGCGTTTCAGCGACCCCGGATTCCCGTTTAAAGGTACTTACAGGTTTCAGGTCCCCAGCCAGGCTGCAGGCCACGACAGCCTCTCCTTCCCCTCCATCCTCAATTTTCATAGGGGAGTGGCCGGGCTGCAACTCTACCCTGCCTTTGGGCGATGTCATCAGGCCCGATCCAGTCTTCTGGGATTTCCGTGGCTGTGGACGGCAGAGTCCTGATTGCAGGTCCACCAGGTAGTACTGTGGCCCCTGCACTGTAGACACCCACCGGGTGAGCGGGGCGTCGCAATGACCGCCCCGGGCCCAAGCAGCGACATCCGCGCTGAGCATCCGGCAGTCCGGGCAGATGAGACACAGCCTCTCCATCCCCGCGATGACTCCCAGGGCGATTCCCCCGCTTGGCTCCAGTCGGACCCCGATCAATCAGGGCCCGCTCCGGCTGATCCACATTAGTGCTGGCACAAGTCGCCCACCTTCCGCTATCTCTCTCATCAAGGTGATTGCGGCTAGCTGCAGGCGCGTAGCTTCTTCCAGGGCATGCGCCCCCCCGACTTCACCAGACGAGCTGGCACCAAATGTCCTGATAAGCAGGCTTGCTGCGTGTCATGATGCTGTAACCCCTTGTGTGAAGGACGAAACTTTACAGATACTCTGATGCTAGCAGGACTTGTCCAGACTTGCTGACTTTGCTGGTGGCTGCAGGTAGCCACAGTTTTTCTGGACAGCTCCTCAACACAGTCTCTCCCTGTTCAGCAGAAACACCCCCAGCATACTTTTACTGCAGGCAGGAGTTGAAGCAAAGATTTGCAAAGTACTTGTAATGCCCCACTTTAGCAGAGTGCTGGACACATTTGTAATCCAGTGGTAATGTCTGGCCGTAGCATGGCGATGGACATATTTGTAATCCATGGGCGCGCTCGTCCGCCATGGTTTCCACAGATAATGACACATACAAAGTCACTGAACTGCAGGATTAGAACAAGTGTCCATCCCCAGCGCTGGTTTAGAGCAACTAGACAAACGGGCTGCAATACTGATGGCGGCTCCCGCTGGTTGCTATGGACAACGGCACACTTAATCAGCACAGAGGGCAGAGCACACAAGTCCTTCTCCCAAGTTTAGTCCACATTAGTAATAAAACAATTACAGTTCCTGGCTCAGTTCTTTCGTGGTTGCTATGGGTAATGACTGGCAGCCTTTCAGGTAGATCACGGAAATGACCCCCCAGGGGTGGCTGGCAGTTGTGGTTCACCTTTCTGCTGCCCTCAATCACACCATATCTCACACATTCGGAGTCATGGAACAGGCCGGCACTAGTTTTTTGGTTGTTTTGCTTAGGGGAAAAGGGCAACGGTGGGATGCCCCAACAAATTGGTTTTCGGGACCCTCTATATACATGACCGTATATACACACTTCCACTTCCTCCAGCACTTCACTTGCTGACCGTTACTCTTCTCACTTCTTTCCAGCACTTCACTTAGTTTCCTGGCCTGAAAGGAAATATATCAGGCCCACTTGTCTCCTCTTCCTTCACCACAGCTAGCACATGGCAAGGCCTGCACTTCAGTCAGCAGGACCTCTGAACCACCCATTACAGGCCAGAGTCAAGGACCCCTCAAGTGTAGCTTCTTGTCCTCAGTAGCACCTCTGCTGTTCTCCTGTTCCCCTGTGCTGCTCCAGGAATTAACTCCACTCCTGGCCGCACCTGAACCTCCAGGCCTCAAGGTCACCCCCCCCCCCAGACTGGGGGCTCTGCCCCCGGGTAGAGGCCTCCACAGCACCTCTGCTACATCTTCACCACTTCCACCCAAACTCTCCTCCCCCTGCTGGGCAGATCACCGTATTTAAGGCGGCCTGCCCTCTGCCAATCCTAGTTGGGGATTGGTCAGGGCTCCTTAACATACAGCAGAAAGTGACACTATCCATCCCCCCCCCCCCCCTTTCCAGCACTTTCTAGAACCAAAGGGGAGGAGTACCCAAGGGGTGTCCCTTCCTGTAATCTCCAGCCTTACTCTGAGACACTCCCATGCCCAGATCAAAATACCTAGGCCTGCACTTTGTCAGGCCTGACTAAATTTTGCCTCTCCTAGCAAAAAGACCTCTCTACCAAAAAGCCTACACTATGGGGGCACTACACACATATATATGTGTATGTATGTGTGTGTGTATTATGTATGTGTTTTTATATGTGTGCACATTTTATGTATGCGCTTTTAATCCTGACCCCTTATATGTGTACAATCAGAACTGATTTATTTTCCACTTGTTCATAGTACCAGCAAAAAAAAAAATGTTGTTCCACCTGAAAAGCGATCCATGCTCAGATTGCTTTTCAGAGGCATCTGACAGCCGGTAAAGAGGCAATATGTTGCCTCCTGGCCGCCTGTTTTAACCCAATAAATGCATAATCACTATGCTGCAACTGCGTGCAATGCACACAGTTGTGGAGTGGTTGCAGTGCAGCCCCATTCACCTAGGGGTATACTACAAGGCTGCCCAGACTGGAAAAAGATTGAGAAACTCCAGCATAGAGTAATCAATCTCTCCATTTTCCTCCTGCAGCTGCTAAATGCCTGTGAGAGGAAGGGAGGAGAAGTGGGGGGAAATAGAAAAATCAGTTCCTTTTATATGTAGCCACCCACTTGCAACCGGGCCCTGGCATTCCACCACCCGGCTCGGAGGAAAGGGCCCCATCCGGGGGTTAGGGGAGCCCATCATGGTTTCTTGCATCGGGGCCATGAAGGTTCTAGTTATGCCACTGTAGGAATCCATAGGGGCATTGTGGAGAACATACAACAGTTGAGGGTCCCACACCATTTTAATGAGGTTGGCTCTATCAGTAACAGATAAGGGTAATTTAACCACTTCAGCCCCGGAAGGATTTCCAGCTTTAGGACCGGAGCCCTTTTTGCGATTTGGCACTGCGTCGCTTTAACTGAAAATTGCGCGGTCGTGCGACATTGTACCCAAACAAAATTTGCGTCCTTTTTTTCCCACAAACAGAGCTTTCTTTTGGTGGCATTTGATCACCTCTGTGTCATTTCTGATCGCTGCTATAAACAAAAGAAGAGCGACAATTTTGCAAAAAAAAACAAATTTCTTACTTTTTGCTAGAATACAAATCAAAAAAAAAATATAAACTTTTTTTTCACAGTTTTTGGCCGATTTTATATTCTTCCTCATATTTGCGATAAAAAAAATCGCAATCGGCGTTTATTGATTGGTTTGCGCAAAACTGGTCGCGTTTACGGATGATGAGAATTCATTTTTGGGGTTTTTTTTATTTTATTTTACTAGTAATGGCGGCGATCTGCGGTTTTTAGCGGTACTGCGATATTTCAGCGGACATGTCGGACTATTTTGACACTTTTTTGGGACAATTGGCATTTATACAGCGATCAGTGCTATAAAAATGCACTGATTACTGTGTAAATGTCATTGGCAGTGAAGGGGTTAACCTGCAGGGGGCGCTCTAAGGGTTAAGTATGTTCCCTGGGCGTGTTCTAACTGTAGGGGGACTGCACTATCTGGGGAAGGGAAGTGGTCACAGCCTTCGTATACAGGAAGGCTGTGATCACAGCCCTTCCCCCTTCACACAGAGCGGAGGTCCGTGTTTACATACACGGACCTCCGTTCCTCCGCTCGGGGGGGCCATCGCGGGTAGCCGGCGGCAATCGAAGCCGCCGCACCCGCTCCCTGGCCCTTCCCGAACACAGTGAGCACGCGGGCGCGCCTCCGGCGGCGCGCGCGCGCTCACTAAGCTCGATCCCGCAGCCGCCGTCGTATGACGGCGTTTTGCGGGAACGAACCACTTTGCCGCCGTCAAATGCCGATCGGCGGTCGGCAAGTGGTTAAACCAGCCGGAGCACTTCTGCTTACGTTTTTGTAAAATGGGTTTAAGGTTCAGTGATATATAGTCCCCAGCATCCCCGTCACTGTGATACCCAAATATTTAAAGGAGCTAACCACTTCCACCTGGGAGGCTATCGATGGGAGAGCTGAGGGTAATGGATCTAAAGGCAATAGAGAGGACTTATGCCAATTAATAGCAAACCCAGAATGTTGCCAGAACCTTTCAATTAGCCGCCTAACAGCCTCCAGGGAGCCAGCTGTATCTCCTAAGTATATCAATGTACAGTCAGGTCCATAAATATTGGGACATTGACACAATTCTAATCTTTTTGGCTCTATACACCACCACAATAGATTTGAAATGAAACAAACAAGATGTGTTTTAACTGCAGACTTTCAGCTTTAATTTGAGGGTATTTACATCCAAATCAGGTGAACGGTGTAGGAATTACAACAGCAATCCTACAATCCAGTAGGGGAGATAGCTCAACCAAACAGTGAATTGGAGCCACAGTCCCCATATAGGTTAGGAAAAAACATAAACAAAGAGTTTTCACAGGACAGGTGCGTATGGGGGCCCCAACGTCTCTGGGTATTCCAGTGATGCGAAGGAGCTTGCAGTGTCCACGAAAAACTGTGGTAATAAACTGGACAAGGAAACATGAGTTCTTTACCACCTTAAAGGAGCGAAGGCGATTGACCACCAAAATCTTGCACTCAGGTCGCCATCGATTTTCTCAGGGTGTGCTCCATACGATCCAACCAATCAGAAGCAGCATTCAGATTGGCAAAGAAATGGGTTTCATTGTTTGTAGCCACCCACAGCTGAGCTGGGTATAGTATAGCGTATGTGACATCAAAGCGCCTTAAGCGCTTTTTAACCTCTGTAAACTTCGCCCTCCAACGTTGTAGATAAGCAGAGAAATCGGGGTAAAACGAGATCCAGACATTATCCATAATCATGGCTTCGCCTTTGGTTCTGGCTTGGTACAAGATAGCATCCCGATATTTAAAGTTCAGCAGTTTGAACAGAAAAGGTCTTGGTGGTTCACCAGGGCATGGAGGCCTTGCGGGTACCCTATGGGCCCGTTCCACTGCAAACATACGGGAGTAAGATTGCCTACCAAATGTTTCTATGAGCCAATGCTCCAATAAATGTGACATGATTCCTCAGCTTTTTCTGGTATACCCGCAACTCTGACGTTATTTCTCCTCAGCCTATTTTCCATATCTTCCAATCTTGCTGAGGGACGAGTAGTTATAGATTGCACATGTCGCACTTCACGCTGTAATGGCACCATATCATCCTCAACAGTACTCATGCCACCTTCCACAGCTTCTGTGCTGCTT
Organism: Glandirana rugosa; assembly: GCA_018402905.1. Lineage (NCBI taxonomy): Eukaryota > Metazoa > Chordata > Amphibia > Anura > Ranidae > Glandirana > Glandirana rugosa. The sequence continues at coordinate 1,001,759 of BLSH010488194.1, read as the reverse complement.
CCCTGGCTGAGAATGGTGGATGGCCACCATCTTGAGCAGCGTGGTCCGGTGCTGCTGGTGAGACTTTACCCCATCTGGACATGTCGGCGGCAGGTGAAACAAGCATCAGAGAGGAGCCTGAGGAGTTCTGTGTACCGGGCTGTTTGTAGATCGTGGATGCGATGCAGCAGCTAGTGGCAGTCAGGATTTTTTACAGGAGTGCCAATGAAGAGAGCGATCAGCTTGTCTTACGCCTTGCGCTGGAAGCCACGCCCCCATCTTTTATATTTTACTTAACAATTGGGAATTGTGTTTTTGTTCATTAGAATTCATTAAAGTGTATTTTTTCCCAAAAAATTGCTGCACAAATACCATGTGACATAAAAAAATTCAGCAACCATCATTTTATTCTATAGGGCCTCTGCATTTAAAAAAATGTTTGGGGGTTCAGGTAATTCCCTAGCAAAAAATACACATTTTAACTTGTATGTAAGGAATGTCAGAAAAGGGCCTGACCTTCAAGTGGTCATGTTATGGTCCCTGCTACCCAGATATTCTGTTATATGAACATTAGTAATAGGCTCTGCATTGTTTAAGATTAACATGTCCAGCAGAGCACTATTTCTGGTTGGGACTTCTTTAAACTACCATAAAATTGTCCAATAATTTATACATTTCTGACCTTTTACATCTCCAGCAACGCCATTACTCCAGCCAATTTCAGGGTAGTCAAAAATGTCCTATTATCAGTGTCCCAACCCTTGCAGCCCTTTCTATCTGTGCAAGGAGTCTCCACGGTCTCATTAACAATGGGGGCCTGAAACACCAATAATTACCATTACAGTACATGTACCCATATGCGGTCACAGCCACAATGCCTCAGCACCATTACACTCTCCATCATCCAGGTCCTTTTTCACACTGAATTTTAGATCACTTCCCACATAAAGACAGACACCACTGCCTTTTACCTTTTCATTTTACCCTGTCTCTCCAAAAGAGAACATAGCTGCGAAAATAATAATACCCAAATTATGTAAAAAATGAAGCCAAGGTTTATCAGTCTGCATAACAGTTTTGGGAGGGAGGCCAAATGTGTATCAGTTGCCCAACAGGGATATGTGTGTTCTCATGGGACACTGTAGTCTAGTCAGCTCTATTCCAGTGAACAATGACTGGAGGTGGAAAGCCTTACCTAGCCTGGGACAGATATGTAAATTCTTGACAAATCTGTACATTCTTGCCTGGGACAATGTTTGACATCAAACATGCTAGTTGTATGGTACAATATAGGGGAGTTAGCAATATTTAGATCATCTCACGATGCTACTGGTTCAGGTAGGAGTAGAGTATTGGAATTTGGACTCTATGCATAGACACCAAGATCCATAACTCATAACTGGAAACATTTATCAGGTTTCAGGAGAAAGGTAACTCGCAAGCCTGTAATTTGTGGCCATTGGCAGCGTAGATATTAGCGTGTGCATGTTGTTGCTGTTTTTGTCCATTACCTAGTGATTTGCAGAAACATTGTGTTACTAGCCATGATTGACCAGCACTCAGCACCAGCTGATTTGTGAAGATGAGTGTAGCACTGGGCTGGGCCCTTTACATTTTTTCCCAGCAGTGCTGACAAAATAAACACAGAAAGGACTTTTTTGATGGACCGCTCCAGGAAGAGAGGGGACTGGACTGTGCCCTGACTGGCTGTTGCTACAGCTGAAGAGGACCTGCCCCTAGCAACCCTGGGGAAGAAGGACTCCTGATTAGCTGCCTAGGCCAAGCTGGTTCCCAATTGGCTGTGGTACATTTTGACCCCACCACCACTGAGAGAAGCAGGAGATCCATGTGGCATCTGGTTAGAGGGCTCTGGGACCCATTTAGAGAGCCTGGGAACCACTTGGGGAACAGGAGTGCCTGGCCAGTATTATATAAACCCTCTGGGAAGTGTTCTATGAGTAGAGAAACCGAATTGAGAACTTTCTGTGACTGTTATTACAGAGCCTGGGAGCTGACCTGTGCTGTATGTGCCCAGAGAGTGTTAGCCTGGACCCTTGTGTTACAGGGCTCAGGGCTGCAAGAAGCCACAGGACTGTTGTTGTGACCCGCTGACCACATGCTTTTGCCAGAGGATCTGTTCTGCCAGGAAAAGTGTGCTGCACCTGAATCACATGCAAAATTGTGTGCAGGGATCATAATGTGGGCTACTGCTATGCTGAACACTCCTTAATGCAGTGAGGGAGGAGCTTCCATTCCAGTATGTTCCAGTTGCTCACAGTGACCACGTGTTCCAGCTATCTGCTAAAGTTGCAGAGAGCTGGCTCAAGAAGAAGGACCCTTTAACCAGCCACAGAGGAAAACCTCACAACTAGAATCAGTCATCAGTGGTGAGAGGCTTCCAGCCATCATCTTGTTTACTTTTAGTGAGCACTCCCATTCAAGGGCCCCATCGCCGGAAGACTCTCTACATAGTCTAACTGGCCAGTGGTTAGGCTGTGCAACTCTGCATTAGGTAGTAGGTAGGCTGTATTGCCTTTGAAAATGCCATTTGTATTGCTGTACTGTGTTTGATTGTCATTAACCAGTTGCTGACCGCCCCCCGTGGAGTGACGGCAGCAACTTGGCTCGATATCACGAACCGCCGTCATCTGCGAGATCACGGATCTTGAGCGCGCGCCGCCGGAGGCGTGCTCACGCACTCACTGTGTTACGGGGGAGCCAGGGAACGGGTAGTGCAGACTCGATGTCCGCCGGCTACCTGTGATCGCTCCCCCCGCAGTGATAGAATGGAGGTCCGTGTATGTAAACATTGGATCTCTGTTCTGACAGGGGGGAAGGAGTGTGATCGTAGGCTCACTATATGGGAGTCACAATCACTCTCCTCCCCCACTTAGCCCACCCCCACACAGTTTGTAACACATAACAGGGAACACAGTTAACCCCTAGAGCGCCCCCTAGTGTTAACCCCTTTCCTGCCAGTGACATTTATACAGTAATCAGTGCATTTTCATAGCACTGATTGGTGTATAAATGTCAATGGTCCCAAAAAAGTGTCAAAATTGTCCAATATGGCCGCCGCAATGTTGCAGTCCCACTAAAAATTGCCGCCATTACTAGTAAAACATAAAAACCACATAAATTAATTCTCATCGTTCGTAAATGTAGCAACTTTTGCACAAACCAATCAATATACGCCGATTTATGATTTTTTTTTTACTAAAAATATGAGTAAGAATATATATCGGCCAAAACCGATGAATTAAATTTGTATGTTTATTTATTTTTTGGATATGTATTTTAGCAAAAAGTAAGAAATATTGTTTTTTTTTTTTGCAAAATTGTTGCTCTTTTTTTGTTTATAGCGGTGATCAGAAATGACGCAGAGGTGATCAAATACCACCAAAAGAAAGCTCAATATGTGGGAACAATAGGACGTCAATTTCGTTTGGGTACAATATCGCACAACTGCGCAATTGTCAGTTAAAGCGACGCAGTGCCGAATTGCAAAAAGTGTTCTGGTCCTAAAGGGGGAAATCCTTCCGGGGCTGAAGTGGTTAATCTGCAATCACAAGCCAGCATCTCTCTCTAGCACCTGCCTAGTGCATGTTTGTGCACCAGTTGCTTCCCAGGCAGATTTGGTGAATGAACAGCGACACCCTGTGAATTGTGTCACTTAACAAGGTGTCTACATTGCTATATTGTAAATTGTTGTTAGTTAACCCATTCCTTTCTAGGGCTTTGCCATTAAATAAAGCCTATTTAAACCTTCAAGGTCTGTCCGTGTTCTTGGGTCTAAGAAAGGATTGAGTCATCACAGGTGCAGGGCAGAAGGGAGCCAATAAAAATACCAGAGGCTCCTGTGGGGCAGGGACGTGCAGTCAGGGGAGGCAGGTGAGGCAGAGCCTCAGCTTCCATGAACATAAAATAAATTAATAATAATAATAAAAAAAAAACCAACAAAAAAAACAAACTATCGACTTCGAGGGTCATAGCTTGGCTCCTATCTATGGTTCCGGAGATACGGGGCTCCTTGCATAGCCTGTCAGAAGCTAAATATAGAGCGGCCAGTTTAAATACAAGCTGACACACTGGGGTTGATTTACTAAAGCTGGAGTGTGCAAAAACTGGTGCAGCTTTGCATGCTAGCCAATCAGGTTCTAACCTCAGCTTGTTCAATCAAACTTTGACAATAAAACCTGGAAGCTGATTGGTTTCTGTGTGGAGCTGCACCAAATTTTGCACTTTCAAGCTTTAGTAAATCAACCCCACTGTGTTTGCAGCAGACTGAAAGGATCAGCTCACAGTGCCTCTCCTCACTTCTTGTCAGAGGCACTGAGCTCAATGGACAGCTTGGAGCCTTATCCAATGGTAAAGCACCATTGGCCCAACCTGTCCAATAAAAATGCTGCAGTGTAGGCACGCCTCACTGCAGTGTCATAGAAGGGGGCAAGTGTCTAAAAGACACATGCTCCCGCCCAGCCCTCTTAACTATAAGGAAAAAAGGTTTATGTGTATAAGATTTACCCATAATCCTGTGTTTTTCTCACACAGTTCAGAGGGAGAATGAGAATCTGCAACTGGTGAAAAGTTACAAGCTAAATCATATATTATGCTATATGCTATAAGATAATTAATATATTTATCTATTTACTGTGAAATTACTAGTTGGAAATTATAACTTCAAACTTCAGTAATTTGTCCATTAATCACCTCAATACTGGGCACGAAAACCCCCTTCCTACACAGGCCATTTTTCAGCTTTCAGCGCTATCACACTTTGAATGACCATTACTCAGTCATGCAACACTGTACCCATATGAAATTTGCATCCTTTTTTTCACACAAATAGAGCTTTCTTTTGGTGGTATTTAATCACTAGTGGGTTTTTTATTTTTTTTGTGCTATAAATAAAAAAAGATTGAAAATTTTCTGAAAAAATGCCCTTTTCTTTGTTTGTCATAAAATTTTGCAAATTAGTAATTTTTTCTTCATACATTTTTGCCAACATTTATACTGCTACATATCTTTGGTAAAAAATAACCCAAATTGGTGTATATTATTTGTGTAAGTTATACAAGCTATGGTGCCAATCATTGAAAATTGATCAAACCTGATGTACCGATGGCCTATCTAATTTCTTGAGACCCTATTAAGCCAGGAGTGTACAAATACCCCCCAAATGACCCTTTTTTGGAAAGTAGACATTCCAAAGTATTCAGTAAGTTGCATGGTGAGTTCTTTGAAGTTGTAATTTTTTCCCGTAATTCTTTGTAAAGTGGAGTTTATTATTAATTATTATTATTTTTTTTTTTACAAAATTGTCATATTAAGTTATTTCTCACACATGGCATATGCATACTTGCAACTACACCCCAAAACACATTCTGCTACTCCTCCTGAGTATGGCGATATCACATGTCTGAGATTTTCACAGCCTGGCCACATACAGAGGCCCAACATGCAGGGGGCACCGTCAGGTATTCTAGGGACATAAATTACACATCTAATGTCATGACGACCTATCACATTTTTGAAGGCCCTGGAGCACCAGGACAATGGAATTGCCCACAAAATGACCCCATTTTGGAAAGCAAACACCCCAACGAATAATCTGAGGCATAATGAGTCTTTTGAACATGTCATTTTTTTTTTCCAGACGTTTTTGGAAAATGTGGAAAAAAAATAAACACATTTTTTTTTTACACAAAGTTGTCCATTTATAAGATATTTCCAACACATAGCATGTACATAGCAAAAATGACACCCCAAAATACATTCTGCTAGTCCTCCTGAGTATGGTGATACCACATGTGAGACTTTTACACAGCCTGGCCACATACAGAGGGCCAACATTGAACTAGCACCTTCAGGCGTTCTACGAGCATAAATTACACATCTCATTTCTCAACCACCTACCTATTACACTTTTGAAGGTCCTGGAGCACCGGGCCAATGGAATTGCCCACAAAATGACCCCATTTTGGAAAGCAAACACCCCAACGTATAATCTATGAGGCATAGTGAGTCTTTTGAACATGTCATTTTTTTTCCAGAAGTTTTTGGAAAATGTGGGAAAAAAATGAAAACACATTTTTTTTTTTACACAAAGTTGTCCATTTATAAGATATTTCCAACACATAGCATGTACATAGCAAAAATGACACCCCAAAATACATTCTGCTACTCCTCCTGAGTATGATGATACCACATGTGTGAGACTTTTACAGGTGATGTTTAGTGATAGGTGATGACGGTCACTGACCAGTGACTGGCGGTGGTCACTGATGGGTGACAGGTGTCTGGCGGTGGTCACTGATGGGTGACTGGCAGTGGTCACTGATGGGTGACAGGTGACTGGCAGTGGCCACTGATGTGTGATGGGTGGCTGGCGGTGGTCACTGATGTTTGACGGGTGTCTGGCAGTGGTCACTGATGGGTGACACGTGTCTGTTGGGGGTTACTGATGGGTGACTGGTGACTGGTGGTGGTCACTGATGGGTGCCGGGTGACTGGCGGTGGTCACTGATGGGTGACCGGTGTTTGGCGGTGGTCACTGATGCATGATGGGTGACTGGTGGTGGTCACAGATGCGTGACGGGTGACTGGTGGTGGTCACTGATGGGTGACAGGTGACTGGCGGTGGTCACTGATGGGTGACTGGAGGTGGTCACTGATGGGTGACGGGTGTCTGGTGGTGGTCACTGATAGGTGACTGGTCACGGTTACTGATGGGTGATGGGTTACTGGTGGTGGACACTGATGGGTGACGGGTGACAGGCCACGGTCATTGGTGGGTGAAGTGTGACAAGCCATGGTCAATGATAGGTGACAGACCACGGTCACTGTTGGGTGACGGGTGACAGACCACGGTCACTGTTGGGTGACGGGTGACACGCCACAGTCACTGTTGAGTGACGGGTGACACGCCACGGTCACTGTTGAGTGACAGGTGGCACGCCACGGTCACTGATGGGTGACGCGCCACAGTCACTGATGGGTGATGGGTGAGACACCACGGTCACTGATGGGTGATGGGTGATAGGCCACAGTCACTGATGGGTGACGGGTGACAGGTGCACTTTATGATGGCAGTCTGATGACAGGTGCACTTTATGATGACAGGTGCACTTTATGGGGGCAGATATGGTGACTGTTGGGTGACAGGTGCATTGGGTGGGGCAGGGGTGATGCGACAGGTGTGTTTGTGCTTTACACAGATCAGTAACTCACTGATCCTAGCTCTTCTCTTCTCACACTGGAAACATGTGAGGAGAGAAGAGCTGGTAACAGTGAGTTACCGCTCTGTTTGTGAGTAGATCACAGCTGATCACTAGATAACAGCTGCTGGCCAACGGCTGAAACCAGTGTCGGTGACAGTCAGTGTTCCCTGGGAAAACGCCACCACCGAAATGCACGTGCAGTGCGCTCCCGATCGCGCGCATGCACCGTGCGAATGGGGGCAGTACCATTTGTGATCAGCACGGCCGATCAAATGGTAAACAGCCATGACCAGTTTTTGAAAATATAGTAAATTACCTTAAAAACAATATATAATAATTATTTGTATATTACTTACTTATGTTAAGTAACCCCTTGCCACCCAGGCCAATTCTGACACTTCTCTCCTACATGTAAAGATCATCATTTTTTTGCTAGAAAATTTAGACTCAGATCCCCCAAACATTATATATATATTGTTTTAGCAGACACCCTAGGGAATAAAATGGCGGTCGTTGCAACTTTTTATGTTACACAGTATTTGCGCAGCACTTTTCCAAACACGTTTTTTTTTTTTAGATAGAAACTGTTTCATGAATAAAAAAAATAAACAGTAAAGTTAGCCCAATTTGTTTGTATAATGTGAAGGATGATGTTATGACAAGTAAATATATACCAAACATGTCACGCTTTAAAATTGCGCACAGTTATGGAATGGCGCCACACTTCAGTACTTAGGAATCTCCATAGACAATGCTTTAAACATTTTTAGAAGTTACACGTTAGGAGTTACAGAGGAGGTCTAGTGCTAGAATTATTGCTCTCACTCTAATGTTCATGGTGTATGTAACCTGTGTGTATCTGGCCTTGATACCAGCCACTGACCTCACCGCACGTCCCTGCTGTGGGGGTAGCACTACACGAGTAAGAAATGGCGATGCCTTGCACACTGTCCTCCCTCATCCACATACATTCGATCTGTGACACTGGGTTTTGAATGTTACGGCTTCCTTTAACCACTTGCCGACCGCCGATCGGAGATTGACGGCGGCAAAGTGGCTCTGTAACGCAAAACGCCGTCATACGACGGCGGCTGCGATACAGAGATACTGTGAGCGGAGGAGACATTGAGGATTGCACATTGA
>BLSH010488194.1:933136-955948 GCA_018402905.1 Glandirana rugosa | reverse complement strand
TTTTTTTTTTTTTTTTTTTTTTTTTTGTGTGGGTTGCTAACATCTTGTCTTTAAACAGGGCATGCAGGTTGAAGAACTGGACAGCTCAAGTTATCTTTGGACACTGGACTCTGTTAATTCTTTACCAATCAGTTTCACAGAAGAGGATGTAGTTGCCTTGGAAGCTGTTGTAGAACAGTTACCTTCTGAGGTGCTGGAATTCTTAAACCAGGGATCACAAAATAACTTTGATATTCCATCGGCCTCTTCTGAGGTTACGGACGTCCAGCATGATGGAGCTGTAGAAGTGGACTCTAGCTGCAGCAGCCCTCCATCTCAAACCCACACAGAAGATGAGGAATCTAGTGGCAGCCAATCGGGAACAAAAAGGAAGAGAAACTCCCAGCCAAGAGGGGGCAAGGTCCGCGCTAAGGAAAAGGAGCAAGAGAATGATAAGAAAGTTTCCTATCTAATGGCAGAGAATGAGCGCCTAAAGGGGGAGATTGAGCGTCTCAGTTTGGAAGTAGAGAAGACTCGGAAGTCACTCATTGAAAGAATGGTGAATCTTAAGAAGGTTGTATAAACTGAAAGGCATGGAAGAGTGGCATGGCACGATGTTTCTTTGTGTAGATGGAATGGTATGAACATTATCTGCAGCTATGGCAGTAGGTGCTTGGTGGCTAACAGGTGGACTTGTGGGGAACAGCCAGCATTTTGGATGACCACTATTGTGGTCTTAACAAATAACTGTTATATATGTGCATGAGTATATGTTTATCTGCATGGCCATGTTTTGTAGGTTCTGTTTAATGTTTAATGTTTAGTTGGTGACTCATATAGAACTGCTATCACTTTACTGAATAAGATAATATATATAATTTTTTTTTTTTTTTTTTTTTTTTTTACCTATAACTTTTTTCATAATAAACTATCCTATTAACAGGGTCGTCTGGTGCCTTTTTTTCATATAATATATTTTGCTTAAAGGAAACTTATAAGAGACTTCTTTCAAATCTATTAGCTTTGCTGTTCCAAAAGCTTGTGTACTTCATTATAGCTGCATATTACTGAAGGTGAAGAGCCAGGCAGTTGATATTTTAAAGGGTTATCCATGTTGGCTTTATTTTTTTTTCCTATACGCAGAAAGGTGTTACACTCAAATGCATTCGCTAGGATCAAAATAATGCTACCAGTTGTACTATGGAGATGAATCATAATTGGGGTTGTTGCAACACTCAAATGTCTCTCCTTCAAAACATGAAATTGCTATTATGGCCAACAGCTTCAGCTACATTAAAGCTGAAGGATCACATTAGGCCCCTTTCACACATACGGACCTTTTGTCCGTTTTTCATCCTTCTGTTGACTGATGAAAAACAGACATCAATGCAACTCTATGGAAAAATGGATGACAACTGATGATCATTCATTTGCATCCGTTTTCATCCGCTTCTGTCAACATCCATTTTTTTTTTTTTTTGAACGGATGAAAGTCCTATTTTTCATCCATCGAAAAAACGGATCGGATGAACGGTCAGTTTTTCATCTCCTTTTTGCATTGGTAGTGGATGTAAAAAAATGATGACCACGGATGAATACTTCATCCGTTTTGATGTGACAGAACTGATGAATGGTCCGTATGTGTGAAAGGACCCTAAATCAGTGCTTCAAGAATACCTGTGCTGATATTTGTGGACTGCTTCTCCTTATGCCTGCTGGTCTGAGTCAATAACCTGGAACCTGTACAGAGCAGACATCTGACTGCATTTGCTGTATGTTAATTCTGGCTAAAGTGATTTATGTTGGAGTCTGGCAGGGAACTAGTCTAAATAAAGACACTGCAATTTTTGCAGTATAGAGACCATGTTAACTTGCCCATTATACACACTATTTCTAAGGCCCCATTCACACCTGAGCGTTTTGTAGCTTGAAACCTGAAGCTACAAAACGCTGGAGGGGAAAAAAATTCAATGATTCTCTATGGAGATAGTTCACATCACTCAAACGCCTGAAGCTCAAATAAGTTCTGGAAGTATATTTTCAGGCAGATTTGGGCATTTTTCTGCTTTTAACACTGTTGACTCTTAGACCTGTACAAAATCGCATGACTTTCTGCTTGAAAAGACACGGTAAGGTGTGAATGCAGTCTCAGTGTCTCCTTACTAACAGTCCCTCTACTTGACTCAGAGGCTACAGTGAGTGGTGATGCCTTCCTGGGGCCCCTTTAGAAACATGCTGTCACTTGGCAGAGAGAGAACACTAATCAAGGGGACCCAGTTACAATACACGGTTCATATTCTAAATCTTTACCTTTAGTTTAACCACTTAAGGACCGGGCATATTTTTTTTATGCTCGGTGTTCACTTTTTTTTTTTAAACCAGACTTGCTTAGAACCCCCCCCCCCCCCCATATTTTTTTTTTTCAGACACCCCTGAGCATAAAATGGCAGTTGTTGCAATACTTTCACTGTATTTGCACAGCAGTCTTACAAATGCAATTTCTTTTCGATAAAACTTAAGCTAACTAGGTTGTGTTTTGTTTTTTTTTTTTTTTTTTTAATGGTGTGAAATAATGTAACACTGGAGTAAATTGATACCCAACATGTCATGCTTCAAAATTGCACTTGCTTGTGGAATGGCGACAGACTTTGACAGTTAATCTTCATAGGCAATGTTTAAAAAAAAAAAAAAAAATTCTACAGGTTATGTTTTTTTTTTACTAGAATTATTGTCCTCATTCTAACTATCACGGTGATACCTCATGTGTGTTTTGAACAGTTTACATATGTGGATGTGACTTTTGTTCACTTAAAAAAAAAAGAAAAAAAAAATTTGGATCACTTCTATTCCAAGGAATGTAAATATCCCTTGTAATAGAAGAAAAACATGCCAAAGACCTCAGATCTCACATTTACACTTAAATGCAGACTGTCGGAAGTGATGTTTGATGTAACTTTGGACATCCAATGGTATGGAGTTGAGTGAGGGCCCAGCCCCCATTATTCCCACTCTACGTCCTGCCTCCTCAGGGGAGAGGATTGGATCGTCGGACAGATCAGGTAAGTGGTGGAGATGACTGGGACAGTGTAGGCATCCCTCCTACCGCTGATTTAAAAGTGATCTCGTTGCAAATCTGCCAGAGACCACTTTTATCCTAAAGTGTCCACCTGCTGTATTACAGAAAATACTGGGGTTATGGCAGCTGTGTACTGGTAGTCAAAGTAGTGACAACACAGGCTGTGGTTAAGGCCTTATCCACACTGGACATTTGTACACTGACACCCCCCATGTTGGCCTATGTATGCATGAACACATAAGCTTTTTTTATTAGTGTTTTAATACATTTATTCTGGCCAATGAAATGAATGCCCAAGAGCTTGACACTTAAGGCCCATACACGGTACGATTATTGGCCAACAACAGCCTGTTGTCTGATAATCTGACTGTTAGTATGCACAATGCAACAGCCAATTATCATCCAACAGAAGTTGGCTCTTGGGTACAAAAGTTGTAAGTACAAACACACATGCTCAGAATTCAGGAAGTGTTGGGTTGTGTAAACCTGTGTTTGTAATTCACCTCAACTTCCTCTTTATACATTTAGCTTTGTTGAACGATTACTTGACTGTCAGTACGCTAGACAAAAACTACAGCCAGCCAATTTGGATGTGTACAAGGCTTTAGGAGCCTGTCACACAGGGCTTGTCCAGCAAGGGATTGATCTCCACTGAGATGGCAGGTCTGTCAATGTTCACTCTGTGGAGATGGACCTTTCAAAGCCTCGCTGTCTATGTGAGATCGGATGAAAGCTGATCTACCTGTCCATTTTCATCAGTCTGGATTTAATTGGATGGCTGCAGATACGTCACAGCTGACATCCGTTGCTCAAAAGGTGACTGGACCGCCTGATCAGGTCCGCCTGAAATGGACAGCATATGTAAAAGGGGCCTTACAAGAGTTGATCTTTCCCCCATCTCCTCCAAAAACAGTTTGCTTCAAGGAGAGTTAAATAAACTACCTATGGCCCTGCTACAGCCAGTCCAAAAAAAAAAAAAAAAATATGCTACCATTTGAACATCTAGGAGATAAAGCAGAGTTTTCTGCACATAAACAAGTGCACACATGCTTCTTTAAAACCAAGAAGCAGTAGTAAACTGGGGCTTCCATTTTTCACCCGATCTTCCTTCCGGGTTTGTAGGCTGCAGCCATAGGTCTGGTTGAGCTGTGGTGACATCACTACTGCACAGTAAATATTTCCTAAACCGTGCACAAGATATTTACTGTACCTACAGGCAAGCCTTTTAATGATTTTTTTTTTTTATATACAATTTGCCTGTAGGTATAAATCAAATGAAAAATTCACTTTTTTTTTTAAAAAAAAAATGATTATAAAGAGCATTTATTTTTTTTTGTTGGGAACAAGGAAAGCATTGCAGATCATGGATGCTATGCAGGCTCTGTGTGTAAGCCTCTAGTCTTCCATTGTACTACCACAGCACCATGGTAGTTCATTGAGAACTGGAAGCCGACAGCTGCATAGGCTGCTGGGCCTTGTAGTGATCTATTCACAGAACTCTGTGAATGAGGAGCACCATCTTGATAGAGAGCCGCCTGTCACATCAGGTAGGTTCAGGGGCCAGTGGATGTGTAATATGTTACAAAAGGTGAACTTATCCTTTTTTAAAAGGCCCTTACATCCACTTTAAATACAAGGCCGCTTTCTGAACATCAATGTATCTCTCTTGCAGCAGTTCAAATCTGGTGACACAAGCAAAATAAACTTCACGCAGCATCCTCTAGGGAACAAGGTGAAGAGGTAATTGGTGTTACTATAACACTGTTCTATTTATCTCCTGGCTGCTGCAGACTGATGGTGAAAGTATTGAGCACTCACCTCTTTCCCTGGTTACACACTCAACAAGCCATGCAATCCTTTGCAATACATTACAGCAATCTCCATTTAGATGGCAGTAGATACATTTTAAACAACAAAGGATCTTAATAAGTTTATTTTAAAAACATGTTAACCATTTCAGTGCTGTGCATAGGCTTTTTTTTTTTCTTGTAGCACATAAATCATTTCTTTTTCTTCCCCTTTTGAGCAGGTGGATCAGGTGATTTTCCTTCTGCCAATGCCAGGTCTTTTTTCAGCTGCAGTAGCTTTTGCACCTCCTTGTCAATTACTGACTTTTCTGCACCTCTACTCTTTAGCTCCCGCACCTGGTTACCCTGAGAAGATATAGAACAGATTAGTTGCTTGAAAACTTACAGCAGCATAACAATACTGACATTTTTTTTTTTTTTCCATGCTAACTCCAGGCAAAAACATTTTTTTGTTCCCTCCAAGGGCTCATTCAGACAGCAGATTGTGCCATTCTCTCTGCAGCGCCGCAGGCAGCACATGACAGTGTTCGCATGTAGTCACACACAGTTGTTACCTGCAGTTGGGGACAGATCTGTCCCTAACTGCATCTTATCTAATAAACCACTCCGAGAGAATTGCCTGCCACATACTCAAACAGGTAGGTGTCTAATCTATTGATTAGACCATTGATAGAACTACTCACAATCATTACTAGGTGCAGCCCGCCTGGATCAACATTTTTATCCTGCTCCAATCAAATGATATTATTCACTGTGCAGTCCCACTCAGAGCTGTACAGACTTTAATAAAAAAAAAAAGACCCCTGCTTGGCCATTTTGAAGGCTGCTACCATGAAAATTTTGGATCAGAACTGCAGGCAAATATTTTATCCAGGTGAGCTACGCTTATGCATGTCCCCATTTACACCCGGCACCAGCGCTTCCTGCGCTTTATGGTAGGGGGATCTCCACTACCAGTTTGTGGCCCTCCCGTTTGGTCTAGCCTCCACTCCCCGGGTCTTCACCAAGCTTTTGGCTCTGGTACTGGCTCTGCTGCTGCAGAGGGGCATAGCGGTGGTGGCTTATCTAGACGACCTTCTCCTGCAGGCGGAGTCATCCTTGGCTTTGAGAGACAACATGGTGATCACCATGAGCTCCCTGCAGGAGTTCGGCTGGGTGATCAACCTCCCGAAGTCAGTGCTGACTCCGTCGCGCCGCTTGGAGTATCTCGGCCTGATCTTGGATACGGCGCAGGCAAAAGTGTTTCTCCCACCGGCCAAGCTGCTGATGCTTCAAGTGGCGGTGCGGACCCTGCTATCGCAGAGGTGGTCCTCCCTATGGTTTTGCATGAGAGTGTTGGGGCTCATGGTGTCCACCTACGAGGCGGTTCCATATGCTCAGAATCACACTCGGTTCCTGCAGTGGGTGATTCTGCTGCGGTGGGACAAGTCCCCTTCATCCCTGGATCGGGTGATCAGTTTTTCCCTCTCCTAGTGGCTGCGGGCCCCGGCCCTGCAGCTGGGGAATTCGTTTCTCCCCTTGGTATGGACGGTGGTAACTACGGATGCCAGCCTAGTCAGCTGGGGAGGGGTCCTGGGACTGTCTGCGGCACTGGGTCGCTGGTCCTTGGAGGAGTCTCGTCTCCCGATCAATGTGCTAGAACTTCGGGCCATCAGGCTTTCCCTCCTCTGCAGGTCGGGGAGGTTGCAAGGGCAGCCTGTTCGAGTCCAGTCAGACAACGCCACGGCGGTGGCTTATGTGAATCATCAGGACGGAACGAAAAGCTCGGCAGCAGCGTTGGAAGTGGCTCACATTCTGAGGTGGGCAGAACTTCACGTGCCGGCAATATCAGCCGTTTACATTCCGGGAGTAGAAAATTGGCAGGCGGACTACCTCAGTCACCAGAAGCTGGATCAGGGAGAGTGGTCCCTGCACCCCGATGTGTTCCGCCAGATCTGTCTAAAGTGGGGCACGCCAGATGTGGATCTGCTGGCATCCCGGCTCAATTGGAAGGTGCAGTCCTTTGTGAGCAGAACAAGGAATCCGTTGGCGGACGCGGTGGATGCCCTCGTGGCTCTGTGGTCGCGGTATTGGCTTCTGTGTGCCTTTCCCCCTCTAGAACTGCTTCCGTGCTTGTTGCGCAGACTGGAGGCAGAGGGGATCCCAACCATTCTGGTAGCGCCGGATTGGCCTCAGCGTCCTTGGTATGCCGACGTGGTGCGGATGGTGGTGGACGCTCCCTGGCGGCTTCCGCTTCGCGAAGATCTGCTGTCCCAGGGCCCCATCTTGCATCCTGCTTTACCATCGCTGGCTTTAATGGCCTGGCTATTGAATCCCAGGTGTTGAGGGATCGGGGGGGTCTCGGATTCGGTGATCCCCACCATGCTTAAAGCGCGTAAGTCAACTTCGCGCAAGATCTATCATCGCACCTGGAAATCTTACATTGCCTGGTGCGATGCGGAGGGGTGGAACCCCCGTTCTTTTTCAGTAGCTCGGGTGCTGGCCTTCCTTCAGCAAGACCTGGACCACAAGTTGGCATTGAGCACTTCTGCCTTGGCAATTCTGTTTCAGCGTCCTTTGGCGACGCATTCTTTGATTTGTACTTTTGTACAGGGGGTTCGTCATGTTGCCCCTGGCGCCGTGGGACCTTAACTTGGTCCTCTCAGTGCTGCAGAAGCTGCAATTTGAAAATATCGGAAATTTCGTTGCACCTGCTTTCACAGAAGGTGGCTATCACATCCACACGGCGGGTGTCTAAACTGGCGGCTCTGTCCTGTAGGTCTCTGTATCTGGTCCTACATAGGATAAGGCGGTTTTGCGCCCGTCACCTTCCTTTTTACCGAAGGTGGTCTCTTCTTTCCACATCAATGAGGACATTGTCCTTCTTTCGCTGTGCCCGCGCCCGTCTCACCCCAAGAAGGTTGCTTTGCACTCCTTGGATGTGGTCAGGGCTCTGCGGGTGTACTTGGCGGCTACGGCCTCTTTTCAGAGGTTGGATGCGCTCTTTGTCACGGTGGATGGCCCCGTGCAAGGGTCTGGTGGCCTCGTCAGCCACCATTTCCCGTTGGATTAGACAGACTTTTTTTTGACTTATCATAAAATCCTTTTCTCTGAGTTCATTAACGGACGCAGCACCCACCCCTCTGTTGTGGAGTTTGTACTGCTTGTTACGAACTGGCTTGCTTAGCAGGGTGGAGGGGTTATACCAAGTGAGGACTGCCCCCTGGGAGGGGCTGTGTCTGCTTTTTATCTGAACTAATTCTGTTCTGCCTAGTCCACTCCTAGTGAAAGGTGGCATAACCCCACACGTCATGAATAAGATGCTGCGTCCGTCAATATACTCAGAGAAAGGATTTTACGGTAAGTCAAAAAATCCTATTATTTTCAGTACAGTTGTACTTATATTAAAATGTGGGGGGAAAAAACAAACAAACACTCGCTTCACTCTAGTTTTTAGCTGGCCCTAAAAGACATTCCCATTCCTCAAGTTTCAAGCAGTCCATTCTGAAAATAAACACTATTTTGGAGCAGCCCAATCTGAGAAAAAACAAAGCAAACATTCTATTTTAGAATAGCTCAGCCTGAAAACATCCCCTTTATTGTGGGTTCAAAGGTATGTTCCACTCATGCATTACAGATTACGTTCAGGTTAGGATCCGGACCCACATGTGCAATCCCGCCTCAACCTGCACTTGCAAAATACCTGCGGCTGTGGTATTTCCTGCAGTCACAAGTATACAAGGGTGGCACTGGGGGGGGAGTGGGATGCCCTGGGTGCAGATGACCACTTCCTGGCGAGCTTGCATGCGTGGATTCAGATCCTAGTCTGAACATGCCCAAGCTCTTCACCGATTACAGCCAAGTAGTAATGCTGGGGCCTTCACTTTCACCTCACCTGTTTCTCCAAAGCCTGAGTTAGCTCTTGTATCCTCTGGGGGTCACCAACTTTTGGCGTTTCTTTAATGGGCTCTGCAGTGGGTGCTGGTGCTTTTACCTGTGGAATATTAGTCAGATTTACCAGTAGCACACCAATAGTCAAAAGCAATGGTGTAATGAGAAAAAAAAAACATAATTCATCTCAACACCAGAGTTTTACTTTTTTTTATTTTAAACTAGCAAGAATATGATCAGGTACACACCTTTACATTTGTTTTTACCATATGCTGCTTTTAGTACTGAGGTCTTCTTAGAGACACAATTACACAGCAAAGTGCTCCACAAACTCTGGTGCTAGGACAGCATTTTTCTTATCCATTCCCACACAAAATGCTTCAGTAAACACTTTTTAAAAGTAACATTTATAAAGCAAAAACATTTAGTATTCGATGGAACAATTAGGAGTTAAAACCCCTGCTATCTGTGTAACATTGTGGAAATTTCCCTTCATGTCCTATCTTGGAGATGCAACAGGAAGTTCGATGAAATCTCTGTAAAGTAGGTGAATTTCCCCCTTCGTTGTTTCCATTGTAAGATTTCTCCTTTCCTCTTGTTCTGGGGACAACTCTAACATTTTAGACTTTCCTGTTTGAGTACAATGGTCATAGTACAAATAGAGGTGTGAATCTCCAGAATGGAAACAAAGCATTGAGTGACAGTCTAAACCATGGGTAGGCAACCTGGGACCCTCCAGTTGTTGCAGAACTACAAGTCCCATCATGCATCTGGGAGTAATTGTAACTGCCAGCCTTGCAATGCCTCATGGGAAATGTAGTTCCACAACAGCTGGAGGGCTACTGGTTGCCTACCCCTGGTAAACCTTACCTGCTGTATCCAAAATAAAAATAGGTTTTGCCTAGAGAGATGGCCTTAAAGTAAGGCTGCATTCACACCTGGGCGTAGCGTTTTCAGGCAGAAATACATGCGTTTTTTACCACGATTTTGTACAGGTCAAAAGGTTACCAATGTAAAAAGTAGAAACACGCCCAAATCAAGCTACAAAAAAACCTCCAGAACTGGTTTGAGCTTCAGGCATTTTCAGTCTTTTGGCTTCAGGCATTTTTGAGTGGAGATGTGAACCATCTCCATAGAGAATCATTGATTTTTTTTTTTTTATTTTCCCTCCAGCGTTTTGTATTTTCAGGCTTCAAGCTAAAAAACGCTCAGGTGTGAATGGGGCCTAAGCTGTTAAAGTTTGTATTTTATGCCGCTTTATTCATAATGCCTCAAATGCTTGGATGATTTGGTACTCTGGTAGTGTTCTCATGTAATCATCCAAAATGTATTCGTTATTACAGGCATTTTTATAGAGCTGCCAATTTACTCAGTGGTTATATTACTGTATGAAATCATTTCACATCCCATTTGTCCCTAGTGCTTTGCCCAGTGCCCTGCATGCACCTTTATATTATATATGTCATTCTTTCTGCCTGGAAACTTGAGAATGTCCATGGCAACCAAAAAGCGTCCCTTTACGTCAAAAGTGGTTTTTGATCAGCTAGAAAACACCGATAGTAAATGATTTTTGGGGAAATTTATCATCAGACACTGAAAGTGACGACAGCGACAATTCTGCAAATGAGCAAATTTCAGTGTTTTTGATTTAATTACATTATTGAATAAATGTTATAATATTATTATTTTTGGTAAATATTTATAGTTATTTATTATATTATAATTTACGATTTCTTGTTTCAAACTTTATCATACCCGGGATGTCTACTAGGCTCTTGTTTGGACAGATTTAAGTGAGTTATTCCTAAGAATTACAGGCCTACAATATAAAACACCAAATTTCTCCATGCAAAAAAAATTGTACCGCTTTTGGTACAAAATTCCTGACATAATCACACCGCCAGGGAGGTTAATATCACTCATTTGAAATAAAACTCAAGCTAGCTTTATCAAAAGAAGCAGTGCAAAAATGTAACTTATTTGACCACGAAGGAAGCCAACAAAGCAGATTTCGGCACAGTCAGTAACAGCTTAAGTGGACAAAGCTAAAATTATAACAGGCTAAAGTTGTATGAATGCTTAACTGGAAAAAATGGATGAATGGAAAAGCTGCCATGCAATTTTTAGCAGAGCATACAGAAATACCTGTGGCTCTTTACTGTCAGCATCCAACTGATGGAAAGAGAAAACGAAGTGAAAAGGAATATTGGTAATGTAGAGGAGGAGGTAGACATATCACCAGTAAGTGATCTGAAATTTGACTGTCAATTCCAATTACTTTCTAAACACTGTGCTGGGTCTTTACTCCTTAGGAGAGGACCTGACAGATGTGGTCATCAGTCCAGGGAGTGTGCAATGTTCTAAGTACATATCATTACAGGAGTAAAGCAGACTTCCAGGCACATGGCTAAATGCACACTTTAAAACACGTTTAATATTTTACCTGCCAAAGGATGTCTAATTCACATTTAGTGTCCCATACTGGACACTAAAACATGATTGGACCTTATACTGTATACACAATCAGGAATTGCAGACACCTTTTTATAGTTTTTCCAGAAATCATTGTGGACTAAAATATGCTTCTATGTAAGGAGCTGCAACAAAATCTACAGGACTTTCTATATATTTATAGTACTCCAGGCACACCTACGCCTTGTTAAAAGTTGCTTTAGGGAAAGCTTTAAGCTCAATCTGCATGTGGCATGCCCGTATCGCTCAGAATTGACCTCAAGACCCACCAACCTCACATACGGTATATGCACAAGTCGAGTTACTGTTGTTTTAGCAATTAATTTACCCAACTATGGGAATATAATGTAAGCCTGAACTGTTAGGCCCCTTTCACACGGGACAGACTCTGTTTTGATCAGCAGGGGATCTATCCAATGATCTGAGTAGAGCGAACGGATGAGCCATCCATGTCCAATCCGTTTATGCAGAGCAGATACAGATAGAGCCTGCTTTGCTCTGTGGGCGGCTGGAAGTAAATGGACTCCTTTGTCCTTTTACACCCGACTGCTCTCCGATCCTATCTGCCTAGACGAAGGAGGACGGATCCCCTTCCATTTTTATCTTTAGCAGACTGGAAGTAGGCAGGTGTAAAACGGATACAATTCCATTTACACCCACCAGTCCATTGGGGTGAATGGAGGGTCTGATCAGGTCCATCTGAAAAACTGATGGGTTGACCTGATAGGACCCTTTGTGTGAAAGGGGCCTTAGTGAATAACAGTCTAGAACTGGTGGAAGACACTGCAGAACAGAAATTTAAAAATGTTGTAGAAATAGGAGGTATGCACCTACCATGTGGGTGCAAAGATGATGCATTCCAGAGTAGGATTAGGGGGAGGTGTGCCCAATTGGTGACTTTCATTTAAGTAGTCATTGCCTTATATTAGCATTTTAAACAAGCCAACAGTGCCAACTGACACTTGGGGATGCCTACAGTTGTATGCAAAAGTTTAGGAACCCCTGGCAATTTCCATGATTGTCATTTATAAATATTTGGGTGTTTGGATCAGCAATTTCATTTTGATCTATCAAATAACTGAAGGACACAGTAATATTTCAGTACTGAAATGAGGTTTATTGGATTAACAGAAAATGTGCAATATGCATCAAAACTAAATTAGACAGGTGCATAAATTTGGGCACCCTTGTCATTTTGTTGATTTGAATACCTGTAACTACTTAGCACTGATTAATTAATTAACTGATTGTTAGGCATCCTTATAATCACTCATGATTAATTAACACATTTCCACCCCCACCCTTTTACCAGTATAAATTTGAGCACCCTTATTGGGTCAGCACATTGCAGGGGCTGCTTTCTCGAAGTGATACGCACTTCATGCTCTGCACTTCAGTGATTGCACAAAGCGATTATACATAGCAAACTGCACTGCAAACACCCAACAGGCTGCAGGGGACCCTGTCTCTCTATTCAGCTCTCCTTCCACTCTATAACATGCATTCTCTACCACTCCTTCTGGCACTCGTGTCCTCTCTCCTCAAACTCTCTTACCTTCACCCCTCTTCTCCACCACCCAGCTTTTATAGATCACCCCACCTTCTTTCCTCTCCCTATTACTGCTCCCACCAACTCTCTCATTCTATATCTATATACTAAAAGAGCCACAATGACTCTGAGGCATGCCCCTCCATTTAAATCACACTCCCACATTACCTCGCTCACCCTCCTGCTTCTCCTAACCTCTGGTGATATATCCCCAAACCCTGGGCCTCCATCATCCGTCTTTGCCCGGCGCTCCCATCTATCAACACCCTCTGGCAGCAGCTGAAACCCACAGAACTTGGTCTCCATTCCTCTTATTCCTAATACCAGCCTCCCCTTCTCTGGAATGCCCGCTCTGTCTGCAACAAACTCACTGCCCTCCACGACCTCTTTATCACTAATTCCTCCAACCTCCTTGCCATTACCGAAACCTGGCTTCATGAATCTGACAATACAGCTCATGCTTCCCTCTCCCATGGTGGCCTTCTCTGGACACACTCCCCTAGACCAAGTGGACGGAAGGGAGGTGGAGTGGGAATCCTTATTGCACGACACAGCACCTATCAGGTACTCCACCCTCCTCCCTCTCTGACACTCTCCTCTTTTGAAGCACATTGCATCCGTACATTTTCTCCTATTTCTCTAAGAGTTGCTGTCATTTACCGCCCCCCCCGGGCCGGTATCAACTTTCCTTGATGACTTCTCTGCCTGGCTACCCCACTTTCTCTCTTCTGAAATCCCCACAATCATTCTTGGCGACTTCAACATCCCTGTCAACGCTATCACTACTCTTACTTCTAAACTTCTCAGTCTAACCTCATCTTTCGATCTGAAGCAATGGATACATGCTCCTACTCACTCCAACGTAAACACCCTAGACCTTGTCTTCTCTTATCTGTGCGCTCCGTGTAACCTTTCCAACAATCCTCTCCCACTCTCTGATCACCACCTTATTCGTTTCACTCTTTCACTGTCTTCCACCTCCTCTCCCCCCAACTGCCTAACAGTTACCCGTAGAAACCGTCGCCACCTCAACCCTTCTCTTCTCTACTCTGCTAATGACCGCCTCTATGACAAAGTCTCACACCCCTGTCCTGTCCCAACCTAGCCACACTAGTCTACAACAACTCACTGTCATCCTTCCTAGACAAGCTTGCCCCCCTTACTACACGCAGACTCGGGCCCCGGCCGCTACAACCCTGGCAAACGGACAACACCAGAAGTCTTAGGAAACATAGCCGCGCTCTTGAGCGTCTGTGGCATAAGACTAAGCTCCAAGAAGACTTCAAACATTACAAATCTGCCCTCCTAAAATACTATTCCTGCCTCCAAACTGCCAAAACAGACCTACTTTAGCACACTGATTAACACATTATCATCCAGTCCCCATCAACTCTTCTCGACCTTTAACACTCTACTCTGTCCTCCACCCTCTAATTCACTCATTGCCTAGGAGATTGCCAATCACTTTAAAATGAAGATTGATAACATTCATGAGGAAATCTCCAATGCGCACAAATCACCCCCACTCAACACCCATGTCCACAGATACAATCACTACTTTCCACATTCAACCCTGCCAGTATTAGCAAGGTTGCTAAACTTTTATTGAACACCCATCTAACCACCTGCCCCCTGGATCCTGCTCCCTCGCAAATGCTACGATCACCCTCCGACTCAATTCTACATTCTCTAACTCACATTTTCAACCTTTCCCTCTCCTCTGGCATCTTCCCAAACTCTCTAAAACATGCCCTAGTCACCCCTATCCTTAAAAAGCCCTCACTGGACCCCACCAATATTAACAACCTACGCCCCATCTCCTTACTCCCCTTCTCCTCCAAACTCCTCGAAAGACTGGTCTACAACCGAAGTGACCATCTGACCATGAAGAAACTTCTTGATCCCCTTCAGTCTGGATTTCGCCCTCAGCACTCTACAGAAACTGCTGTCCTTAAACTCACTAATGACCTAATAACTTCTAAAACCAACGGACACTATTCTGTTCTACTACTCCTGGACCTCTCTGCTGCCTTTGACACAGTGGACCACCCCCTCCTCCTCAAAAAACTCCACGCCTTTGGTCTCCGTGACTGTACTCTTCGTTGGTTCTCATCCTACATATCCCACCACTCCTTCAGTGTCACCTACAACTCTACTTCCTCCTCTCCTCTTCCTTTCTCTGTCGGTGTCCCCCAAGGTTCTGTTCTTGGACCTCTTCTTTGCCTCCCATGGCTTTCAGTATCATCTCTATGCTGATGACACACAAATTATCTCTCAACCCCCCCCCCCCCCGATCTCTCCATCTGTCTCCTCACGCATCACCAACTTACTAATAGACATATCAGCCTGGATGTCACATCACTTCCTCAAACTCAACCTATCCAAAACCGAGCTTATGATATTTCCTCCCCCACGTGCCACTTCCCCAGATTTCGCTGTCAAAATCAACGGCTCAACTATCAACTCATCCCATCACGCCAAGGTCCTAGGTGTAATCCTGGACTCCGAACTAACCTTTCGGTCCCACATCCAATCGCTATACAAAGTTTGCCGCCTCAACCTCTGCAACATCTCCAAGATACGCCCCTTCCTAACCGATGACACCACAAAGCTTCTAATCCACTCCCTGGTCATTTCTCGCCTCGACTACTGCAACTCCCTCCTCACTGGCTTACCTCTAAATAGTATATTCCCACTTCAGTCCACTATGAATGCTGCCGCCAGGCTCATCCACCTTAAAAACCACTCGGCATCTGCTACACCCCTATGTCAATCTCTACATTGGCTGCCACTCAACCAACGTATTAAATTCAAGATACTAACAACTTATAAAGCAATTCACAACCTGGCCCCCAGCTACATCACTAACCTAGTCTCAAAATACCAACCAAATTGATCTCTTCGCTCCTCCCAAGACCTCCTGCTCTGTAGCTCCCTTGTCACCTCATCCCATGCTCGCCTCCAGAACTTCTCCCATCCTCTGGAATGCTCTACCCCAATCTGTCCGATTTTCTCCTAGTTTGTCCACCTTCAGACGATCCCTGAAAACCTATCTCTTCAGAGAGGCCTATCTGGCTTTCCTAACAACTGTACATTTATCTTCTCTATTAGCACATCCCCCACAGTTATAACCTCTTGTATCTCTTGACATTCCCTCTTAGATTGTAAGCTCTAACTAGCAGGGCCCTCTGATTCCTACTGTATGCAAGTGTATTGTATTTGTACTGTCTACCCTCAAGTTGTGAAGCGCTGCGTAAACTGTTGGCGCTATATAAATCCTGTATTATAATAATAATAATTGGAACACACAATTGGTTTGGTGAGCTCATTAAGCCTTGAACTTCATAGACACAGGGGAGGGCTGGGCCAGGGGGCAGGGTCGCAATTGCTCCCCAGGCCACCCTAACTTACATTCAAAATGGCCGACGGCCGCTGCCCTCTCACACTTTTTTCTTCTTGTGGAGGAAGGAAGCAGGGGCCAGGGGTGCAGCCACCAACTAAGTGCAGGCAAAGGGGTGAAGGGCACCCAGGGCCGGCAGTGCTGATGGGCACTGGCGAGCCTGCATTGATGGGTACTGATCAGGTTGCATTTGATAGGCATTAGTGAGGCTGCATTGATGGGCACTGGTGCGGCTGCATTGATGGGCACTGATGAGGCTAAGCTGATAGGCACTGATGAGGCTGCATTGGTGGGCACTGATGAGCTGCATTGATGCATTATTTTTGTTAAACCTCCTTTGTTGCTATTAACATTAAATTATGTTACCACATTGTATCATATTTGTCTTGCTTCAGAACATCAATATCCGTTCTAAAACCAGGTGGGCATGGATGGTGAGTTGATTCTGTGATTCAATGGGCCACTTGACTGGACTTGCCCCCCAGGCCTAAGGCTGCCAGCCCTCCCCTGCATAGACAGGCACATCCAATCATGAGAAAAGGTATTTAAGGTGGCCAATAGCAAGTTGTTGTTCTCTTTGACTTTCCTCTGAAGAGTGGCTACATGGGGGCCTCAAAACAAAGATTGTTCTACATTATGGTTTAGGGGAAGGCTACAAAAAGTTATTGTAGAGATATAAGCTGTCAGTGTCCACTGTGACGAACATAGTGAGGAAATGGAAGACCACAGGCACAGTCCTTGTTAAGGCCAGAAGTGGCAGGCCACATAAAATATTGGAGAGGCAAGGCGAAGGATGGTGAGAACGGTCGAAAACAGCCCACAGACCACCTCCAAAGACCTACAACATCAACTTGCTGCAGATGGTGTCACTGTGCATCGTTCAACAATTCAGCACACTTTGCACAGGGAGAAGCTGTATGGGAGAGTGATGCGAAAGTAGCCCTTTCTGCACACACGCCACAAACGGAGTCGCTTGAGGTATGCAAACGCACATTTGGACAAGCCAGCTTCATTTTGGAATAAGGTGCTGTGGACTGATGAAAAAGATTGTTATTTGGTCATAACAAGGGGCTTTATGCATGGCAGCAAAAGAACACAGCGTTCCAAGAAAAACACTTGCTACCCACAGAAAAATTTGGTGGAGGTTTCATCATGCTGTGGGGCTGTGTGGCCAGTGCCAATACTGGGAATCTGATTAAAGTTGAGGGTCGCATGGATTCCACTCAATATCAGCAGATTCTTGAGAATAATGTTGAGGAATCAGTCACAAAGTTGAAGTTACGCCTGGGCTGGATATTTCAACAAGACGACGACCCAAAACACTGCTCAAAATCTACTCGGGCATTTATGCAGAGGAACAAGTACAATGTTCTGGAATGGCCATCCCAGTCCCCAGACCCGAATATCATTGAACATCTGTGGGGTGATTTGAAGTGGGCTGTCCATGCTCGGCAACCATCAAACCTAACAGAACTGGAGATGTTTTGTGAGGAGGAATGGTCCAAAATACATTCATCCAGAATCCAGACACTCATTACAGGTTATAGGAAGCGTCTAGAGGCTGTTATTTCTGCTAAAGGAGGCTCTACTAAATATTGATTTTTCTGTTGAGGGTGCCCAAATTTATGCACCTGTCTAATTTCGTTTTGATGCATATTGCGCATTTTCTTTTAATCCAATAAACCTCATTTCACTATTGAAATATTACTGTCCTTCAGTTATTTGATAGATCAAAATGAAATTGCTGATCCAAACACCCAAATATTTATAAATGACAATCATGGAAATTGTCAGGGGTTCCTAAACTTTTGCATACAACTGTACTTAAAGGCCAAGTTCACTTTTTGAAAAAAAAAATTAAATAAATGCACATTTTTTTTGGAGCCTGTAAAGCATTGCATCAGCGATCGCAGATTGCTGGTGCCATGCAAGTCTCCAGCAGAGCCAGTGTATATGCTTGTCCGCACATCCCATACAGGTAAGCAGATACAATCGGACAGTGCCTTGGTAGTTCATTGAAAACTACAAGCCGATAGCCACAAAGGCTGCTGGACCATGTTTTTTAAAATTGTGACAGCTAGCGCGGAGGAAGAACCACCCCACTAGCTGTCACAGTGGGGATCAGGGAGGTGGGGAGGCAAGTCTGTTCGGAACATGTTACACCCTAAATATGGGTGTAACATGTTGTGAAAGGTGAACTTTATCCTTTAACAATTGCAGTATTTAGTTTGCAAAGGTTACAATGTATGCAATGTTGTGAACCCATGCTGCTCTCCTGATTTTGACGACATACACATCCCCCTCTCTTCTTCTCTATTACATATGGGTGGGGGGTTTGAAGTTGCATTGAAGGAATATAACATTGTTAAGGATTTCATTCCAGCCCAGGCCCCAAGAATTGAAAGCAGCACTGGGATTTTCTGTACTTGCTAAAAATGATTTTACCTCGGAAAAAGAAAATGAATGCAGCAACCATGTCCAATGACTGACAATCTATGTGTTTTACTCTCTTCCAGCAGCTTAGAATTAAAAAACTATTTTTTTTCAGGCAATCCTTAAAGGACTGTTGTAAATTAACAGTTTGAGAGTGTCTGTTATGAGTACTGAGCTTAGGCAGGAGACAGAATAGCTTTCTTACATGACACTTCTGCCCTAACAGGGAGAGAATACAAGTGAATCAAAATTCAAACAATTCCAGAGGGAAAGGAAAGCTGCACTAAACAATTCAAGAGTGCAGATTCAGACTTTTACAGATGGTAACAGGTGGCAAGTTCTCTTTAAGCCAGATACAAAATAAAAAATGCTTACAATTAAAGGGGCTGTAAAGGCAGAAGATTTTTTTAATCTTAATGCATTTTATGCATTAAGATAAAAAACCTTTGGTGTGTAGCAGCACCCCTCGGCCCCCCTAATACTTACTCTGAGTTCCTTCTCTCTCTAGCGATGTCCACGATCCCCTCAGCCGTCCAGTACACTCCTCCTGATTGGCTGAGACACAGCAGCGGCGCGATTGGCTCACACGGCTGTCAAAGTTTGTCAGCCAATCAGGGCAGAGAGGGGATGGCTCCGCGTCTGAATGGATACACGGAGCTCTGAATTAGCTCAGATGCCCCCATTGAAAGCTGCTGGCTGAGGGGGCACTTGATAGAAGGGAGGAGCCATGAGCTGCAAAGAGGGACCAGAGAAGAGGAGGATCTGGGCTGCTCTGTGCAAAACCAAATGCACAGAGGAGGTAAATATAACAGATTTTGTTTGTTTTTTTTAAAGCGAGCCTTAATCACTTTAACTTAATTTTCATTCACTGGTCCTGATATTCATGAAGCTACAAAGCTTACCTGGCCACCCCCAAAGCGTTTTCTCAAGGACTCAATTTGGTCATTTTCTAGCTTTTGGAACAGTGGACTCACCTGTAAGAGATTACAAAATTACTAATTAAAACAGCTGGTGGCCCACTTCTGACCTTCTGCAATGGTCAAAGACCTAACATGTAGACATGTAAAAACATAAAAAGGCATTACCCAGTATTTTTTAGTCAAGATTCTTTTTTACAGATTACCATATATGTCGCGGGTAACATACGGTTCTACATGGTGCATACTCACATTTCCGATGCGGTGTCCACTTGGTAGGATACAGTGAAAATCATTGGTCAGAACGTTGGCCTCCTCTGGCATAAGTAATTGCTCACGGATGACAGAGCTGATTGTTGGCATGTATGGCTGCAGCATAATTGAAAGCAAAGCAGCCATGTTTACAGCCAATCCTGTTACTGTTCCTGCACGTTTCCTGTAACAGGAAGAAGTATCAAAGTTAATACAAGCACAGAGTCCATGCATACTTATGGGAATTTAACGTGTAAACTTAACACACTTGTGTAGCACAGATCCTGCATATATTCGCTGCTAAAAAAATCGGGTAATTTCGGCCCTTTTCAGACAGGCGTTATCAGTTTTTCAGGCAAACCTGATTGGAATGTACATGCATCCCTATGGACAGGTGAGCCTAGACTGACATATCCATTTACATCCACCTACCTTGAGGCTCAATCAGGCCTGCTTGGGGGGAAAAAAAAAAAAGAAGAGGTAGGAATTTATAATTTTCCATTAAGTCGGAGCAGATCGGAGGTGACTGGGTGTAAACGGACAGCGAATTCCATTTAATCCCGGCAGTCCATAGAGCAGAATGGACTCTATCCATGGTTGCTCTGCAGAAACTGTGCGAACAGGGATGTGACATCTGCCCGCTCTGCTCCGATCAGCAGGGGATTATCTCACAGATCCCCTGGTGATTGGAACAGAATCCGCCCATTGTAAAAGGGGCCCCATCTCCAAAAATGGAAAGAGGGGAGAGAGGCGCAAAAAGCCTGGGGCTCATGAAGGAAGCGATTGGTTCTTCTGAAACGTGTTCCGTGGTGACTTTGCATCATTCACCCTTGTTGTTTGCTCCAGGCAGTTACGTCCTCCCCACATGGTAATTGCTCCCGATACAATTCTGATTCACTTGAAATACACAGCGGCTGGGGCCACGGCTTCTGCCTCCACAGCTCAACTCCCGGCATTGCTCCCTGTACTTATGCAAACGTTTCGCCTTTGCCTCTCCATGTGCTTGTCAATTTCACCTGTCAGCGTCTCAAGCCATCCTTCTGCCTGGGCCGAAGGACTATACACCACCTTGACATGCCTGTACATTCATTCTTTCACCATGTGAGTGCATTACATTTCCACTTTATAAACCGGCATACTACACTATATTGGGCTCTTGGTGCTGCTCTCCCCTCTTTCCATTTTGCAGACACCAGGCCCCTCCAAGCCAGAATCGAGTAGGCAGCCTGAACCCATATAGTATTGGTTACCATTTGTGGTTTAAGGGACTGAACTCTGGGACTCCGATTATAATTACTTATCAGGTCAATTTTGTTTCTTCTAAATGTTTTCTGCAACATTTGTTACAACTGTTTACACAGTGGCATTATTGCATTGTATTTCACTTACCTCTGTGGACTGATCAGATTATAACTTTTTAACCAACACCCTGTGACTTCAGTTGCTAGCTAACTGTATACTACCTTGTTTGGATCGGGACTGAGCACCTAGGGCGGAACCTTTGGTTTGTTTTAAGCCCAACTCTCATAAAATGTTACCACGCTTTAGAAAGGGATTGCAATTGTTGTCAATGAGGCAATCAGAGCCAGCTGACATATGGCAGAGCCAATCTTAATTATTCTACACAAAAAGGTTTTTTTTTGGGGGGGGGGGGTCAAACAGAATATGTTGGGGATTTTGATGCATGCATTTTTGTTTTTTCATCAACAATGATTATTATAACGAGTTAATAAAACTGCTCTTTTATCCTAAGTTAGATAAATAAAGCAACACTTACTGTTCTTGCTGTGTCCCTTTGATACATTTCCATGGCTCATTGACTTGTATATACTGGTTTCCATGACGAGAAATGTTCAAAATACACCTCAGGGCATCACGGATCCTGTGCAAAAAAATTTCCATTTACTTTAACTGCCATTTTTCTACCCAATATAAAATGAAGGGTCTGCAGTCTGTCTTGTCAGCAGAAATAAAGGACTCTTACCGAACTTTCTCCAGCAGCTGGTTGTACTGTTGTAGCTCTGCTGTGACCTGAGCCAAAAGCCTCTTGTCCTCTGGAAGCAACTCAATCTCTGGAACATGGCCATTGAAGAACTTCTGCACAAACATGCCTGCCCTGAAAGAAAATGACACACATTCATAAATGTTAATATAAGCACAAGCATCCAAGACACTTCTCTTAAGTGTAATATGGATGCAGATCATAACAGCTGACTGCTGCTCTAAGGCCTCATTTGGCATGATGGGGCGGTGATGTTATGAGGGGCCTCCAGATGACATCAACAGATGGCCCCGCCCCATGCCAATATAAGTCAATGCACAGCGCGGAGGCAGCATTAGTCTGGGAGTTTGAGTTGTGTCAACATCGAAAAGAACAGAGGGAGAAGACAGCAAAGAAGACCTGGCAAAAGAGCAAAAAGACAGAAGACCCCTCAGAAGAAAGAAGACCCCACAAAAGAGCAGAAGAAAGAAGATGCCGGAGGAGGAAGAAGAGCCGGAGAGGGCGAAAACGCCGGAGCCGATTTAATAAAATACTTTAAAAACCTGTGTAGTGTGGTTGCACTTTTGTGCTGTGTAGCACTTTTTTTTTTTTTTTTTAGGTGAATGGGTAGGGATACAAAGTACCCCATACTTATTCACATAAAGGGGGGGGGGCAGGATCTGGGGGCCCCCTTGTTAAAGGGGGCTTCCAGATTCCGATAAGCCCGCACCCGCAGACCCCGACAACCACCAGCCAGGGTTGTGGGGAAGAGGCCCTTGCCCTCATCAAAATGGGGACAAGGTGCTTTGGGGTGGGGGGGGCGCAGGCCCCTTCCTGTCCCAAAGCACCGCCCCCCTTTGTTGAGAGCATGTGGCCTGGTATGGTCCAGGAGGGGAGGCGCTTGCTCATTTCCCCCCCCCCTTTCCTGACCTGCCGGGCTGCGTGCTCAGATAAGGGTCTGGTATGGATTTTGGGGGGGACCCCACACCATTTTCTTTTGTTCTTTTTCTCCCCCTTAAAAACTTAGACCTTCGGGGGAAATTGTTCCCCCGGGGGTCTAGGACGGGGGGGGGGA
>BLSH010488194.1:897306-928867 GCA_018402905.1 Glandirana rugosa | reverse complement strand
CAAATGGAAAATTGGAGTTTGGGGGGGGCGCACAGTAGAATGGGCTCAATCCCCCCAAACTCCAATTTTCCATTTGCTTCAAACGGCCACGGAGACCAAAGGCTTTATTTCACAATGTTACCATATGCTTTTAAAGGAATTCCTAGGTGACTATCCCATAAAAGCATTATCGCAGCGGGAGGGAGACCTAGGTCCTGTGTCAGACGACCAGTAGGAGGAAAGCCCTCCAGTCTGTTACTATATGCTAACTAAATGTTTCGCAAAAAGTATTCCACTTGTTTAATGTGCTCAGGGCACATTATACACCCGTAAAACTTCACAACTACCTGACTCGCTGTGTGGTAAATGTAAATTAGTACCTGGTGACCTCATTCATCTCCTCTAGCGCATGCTCTAAGCTCCATAGCTATTGGAGTGGGGTTCTCGCCACACTCAATTGTGTTTTTCAGACATCTGTCCCCCTAGACCCGACATGTTGCATTCTTGGTGCTCTGGAGGGGGTGATCCTGGAGGAGAGGACGAGGATCGCTTTTTCTCAGGCCTTATTTCAAGCAAGGAACATTATCCTTATGGGATGGAAATCAGCCGCTCCACCATTAAGTCCTGGATAAAACACATGGGAAATACCCTCCTCCTTGAAAGATACAGATATATACCAGCATAGGGGGAGAAAATTTGAAAAAACTCTGGGCCCCCTGGCTTGATTACTCCTGGACTGAGTCCGAATGAGCTTGTGAAGATGAGACTTTTGCGATATCTGAGGCTAAAGGTTCATAAGGGAATTGACAGTAGGGAGGGTATCAGCACGTTTCAAAATTAAGTGGAGTGATGTAGCATCTGTATACTCGCTTTAATTGCTTATGACCGAAGGTGTATATTGAAGGCTCAGCGCCTTGCTGACTTTATTCCGCTTTCTTTTCTCTTTTAGGCTGGGTTCACACTAGTCCGACAAACGGACTGAGATTAGGAGCACAAGTCGCATTACATCATCAAATCAATCATTTCCTATGAGAGCCGTCTTAAATGGTCCGACACAAGTCAGACCGACTTTGAAAAAGGTTCCTGTACTACTTTTGTCCGACTTTGATCCTAATTCAGCCCATTGAATATCAATGAAGTCGGATCAAAGTCGTATCATTGTCTTAACTGATCAGACTTTGGCATGCAACTTGTGCTCTCAGGATCTTGAAGGGGAACTCCACACCAAATGAAAAAAAACCAACACTTGTTAAAGGGGGCTTCCAGATTCCGATAAGCCCCCCCCCACCCGCAGACCCAGACAACCACCGGCCAGGGTTGTCGAGGAAGAGGCCCTTGTCCTCATCAACTTGGGGACAAGGTGCTTTGGGGTGAGGGGCCCCCACTGTCCCAAAGCACCCCCCCCCCCATGTTGAGGGCACACGACCTGGTATGGTTCAGGAGGGGGGGGCGCTCGCTCGTCCCCACCCCCTTTCCTGACCTGCCGGGCTGCATGCTCGGATAAGGGTCTGGTATGGATTATTTTTTTGGTGGTTGTCTGCCTTTTGGCAATAAAAACCTTTTTGATAAACAAAAAAAAAAAAGGAAAAAAAAAAAAAAGATGGCAGCATCTCTCAGTCCAAAAAGGCTGACAAGAGGTTACATGTTAGGTTGTATCGTGCAATGCCCAATACCAAAAATGAAGTAGCAGAATGGGGCCTGTATAAACATGTAATGGTACACACATTTAAAAACCGTGCTCTGCTTAGTTATTAGGAGCAAATTATCAGTGCAATTAGATTTACCTGTAGCTATAAGATGGTTGACCACCGTGTAGTTGTCTTCGACCCCCAGGAGACATGATGGAAATATGACACTGTGGAAAGGGACATTATCCTTTGCCATGAAGTTGTAGAGTTGGACCTGAATGCATCAGAATTATATTTAGTTAAAACAAACACTTAAAAGAGAAGTATGGTTTTCATTTTTTTTCCTCCATTCATACTTACCTAGGTGGATGCAGCATTGGTCTGATACTGCATCTGCCCCCCGGCACCTCTGCACTGAAAACCGAGTGATCGAATATCACTGATGGCTCGGTTTTCACAGCTTCATGAGCAAAGAGCTGCAGGCTATCAGTCACAGCTCTCTGCTCATCTCCCTCCCGCTCATTGGAGCGCTGAGCTGTGGAGGGGCGGAGCGGGCAGTCTCAGGCTCTCAGCGGTTTGCAGAGACTGGTGTCAGTTCAGGCACCTGGCGGATCCAGACTCCCATTGTCGGGATGACGCGGTGCCTGGACATTTGTGACATCAGCAGAGAGCGGACTTCAGCCCCTCTCTGCTGAAAAGGGGTCACAGGAGTGCAAAACGAATTGCACTCCTGTGATCCATAGGAGAAGCCCTGCCAAACAAGCTTTGGCCGGACTTCTCCTTTAAGGATAATCTTGTTAAACAAGGACGCTTGAACACAAAATGTTTACAATGTGAATTACAATGCACAGATGTACCACAAACTCGTTGAAACAAACTTGGTTATATGCATCACACAGCAAACAATGCATGTTTAGCTTAAACCTTCCACCACACCTTTGGCCCCCTGAAATACAATCTCATGTCAAGGTGGCAACTTTCTTCCATATATGATGAATCCATCCTATAGCATAACATTTGCGGATAGGAAGTTACAAGCCATAAGCGTATAATACAAAAACAAAAAAGGGGAAGACCAACATGGTCTACAAAATCAGGGAGGAGCTGGCATTCCACAAGCGAATGAATAATAAAAAAGGTAACATCTCATGATGTCCAACCAGATTAGAAAAGTAAGCATACTGTCAGAAATGCTCAGGAGACCAGGCACAAGTTATTGCAATACAGTAGTGTCATTGATAGGTTTCAGTGAAGAAATATTTTATATGATCTCTGAACAAATGGACTCCACAGTCCCCTTCTTAGCTCAACATGCACTCTTAAATCTAAATCCTTCCAAGCCTTTCCAAAATTTGATTCAGATTATCATGGCATATTCTAACAGCAGCCAAGCAGACAATTGTCAAAGTCTGGAAATCATCTACCCCCCGGCTGAAACAAAATCGATGGCAAACTAAGTCATATTACACTAAAAAAATAGCAGCTAAATTGACTGACAAAATGGATTAACAGTTATCCATCTGGCATCCCTGGATCTCCCTATACCTTCAGAAAGCATTTTACCATGATGTTTTGGACCTCAGAGGGAGTATGTCTTTTGGATACACCTATTCTGTTCCCAACCACCTCCTCTGCCTTGCCCTTTGTTTCCCTGATATATACAGTTGCACAATTCTAACTACTCCCTAGCCCCCCTGCGACTCTATATACAGAGTAACTTAAAGCAGAGTTCCACCCAGTTAAAAATCAGCAGCTACAAAAAATGTACTTTTTGGGTGGAACTCCACTTTAAAGTGATTCTAAAGGAATTTTTCTTTAAAATACACAGAGCAGCCCTGATTCTATTCTTTTTGGGTCCCCCACCAGCAGTCCTGGCTCCTCCCATCTGCTGAGTGCCCTCAATAGCAAGCCTCTTGGTGGGCACTTGAGCAGGCTCGCTGCCACACCCTATGTGTCCATTCACACGAGTACAGTTTGTCTTCATATTCATCACTATTTGGAATGTCGCAGAGCACTAAACATGAAATTAGGGCAAAACAGCTTGTGCCCAAAACCCAATCAGGGGACATTAGCATAAAAACTGAGGCTTGGTGAGCTGGGAGGGCTAGCACGCCTGGGGCAGGAAAACTATATCTATATAGAGACACACACACGCGTCCATTCTGCTGAAGATGGCATCATAACCCAAGTAGTCAAATATAAAGATGCCCAGTGTCCTCTGATGTACGATTATTTTTATTTTAACCACTTCAATACTGGGAAATTTTACCCACTTCCTGTCCAGGCCAATTTTCAGCTTTCAACGACGTTGCACTTTGAATGACAAATGCGTGGTCATGCAACACTGTACCCATATGAAATGTATAATTGTTTTCACACAAATAGCTTTCTTTTGGTGGTATTTAATCACCATTGGGTTTTCTATCTTTTGCTAAAGAAACGAAAAGTCTGAAAATTTTGAAAAAAATAAAATAAAAATTCTTCGTTTTGTTATAAGATTTTGCTAAGAAGTAATTTTTCTTCTTCACTGATGTGCGCCGATGAAGGATGAAGCTGCACTGATGGGTACTGACGAGGCTGCACCGATAATCAGGGCACCGACGATCAGGTGTCCTGATTATCTGTGTAAATGTCCCCTGTCACACTTGCCGGTTAACGGCTCTCCTTTCCTCGCGCTGTGACAGCGTGTGAAGAAAGGAGTGCCCATAACTGGCAAGTTTGTTTATATGTGATCAGACACCGCTGTTCACATGGTAAAGGGCCGCTGTGTTTGGCTCTTTACCTCGATCTGTGATCAGCCGTGTCCGAAGGGCGATCACAGAGTGTGCCCCAGGGGGGTGCTTGGGAGAAGGTCCATGAATGCCCTCCCAGAACAACAGCGCCACGCTGTAACCATCTTAAGGCTATGGTGAGGTATTAAAGTGGTTCATTTTCAAAAGGTGGGAACTGAATACATCTACAAGTAAAAGCAGAAAAATCCTATAACATCCAGCCTCTGAAAGTCTAGTTTAAGGCCTCATACACACGGGCTTATTGAATAAATGAGCTGTAACGTCGAGGCGCGATTCCATCTGCGTTTTGCATTGGCGTCAATGCGCGTTATTGAGCGTCAGCGATACGTCGCGCTTTGTTTGATAAGGCATCCCTCTGCTATTTTTGGACCTGAAAACGCCACCACTAAAAAACGGCAGTTAACGTTGCTATGGCGCTAATGCGCGTGAGCGTTTTGCTGGCTCATCGTCAAAAACGCTCTAGCGCTGCAGCTTCAGAACGCGCTGGCCGTGGGTTCTGCTTTCAGCTCACAAAAGCCGACACTATCCACAGTTCAAAAACGCCAGCATGTGTATGGGGCCATTGAATAACACGGAGATGCGTTTTTAAGCTGCAAAAAACGCCCGTCTGTAGGAGGCTTTATAATCAGAGAAGCAAATATATATTGAACGCTTGTCAGAGCACCACAATATGTTAATCTACAATGTGGCTACCTGCTTAGGATTTTTCCACCACTTCTCCCACTGAGCTGTATAATTGGCTGTAATGGAAATATATCCTATTGGAGCATCAAACCAGACATAGAAAACCTATAAAAAAAAACAAAAAAAAACCCATTAATAATGCCAGTAGACATGAGGCATTCTAGTTCAGTAGGAAGTTAGTAAGGTATATTGTATTCACCTTGTCCCTGAAGCCATCCAGTGGCACAGGTGTCCCCCACTTCAGATCCCTAGTAATACAGCGTGGCTTCAAACCATCACGGATCCAGGAACGGGTTATGTAACGGGCATTGGTAGTCCAATCTCCAGTTGCAAGAGATTCATCTAACCACTTCTCCAGCCTCTCTTCCAACTGTAAAGTTAAACAAAAAGATACACACAGATAAACCCCATTTATACATTATAAAACATGATTAAAGATAACCTGCAGCATGAAAACCTAACTTACCTGTAAAATCCTTTTCTTGATTCCATAAATGAAGAGCATTTGCTGCCACCAAAACAGCCCGCAAAACCCCTTCAAACCTCAGGAATACTCAGTTTTGTTTTTTTTAGCAAGCAATCAGAGGAGCCTGGACAGAGGATAGTGGTTATTGTCCTGCACTATACTCCAAGAAAAGGATTTTACAGGCAAGTAGAAAATCCTTGTCAAATTGTACAGTACGGGACACAGGCTTCCATCAATTGAATAATATCAGATGTCTCCAAGCAATTTAGAAACGGAGGGGTGGGCAACAGCACTCAATGCCAAAGAGCCTAATATAAGGAAATCATATTTTCAAACTCAAAGTGGCATGAAACACTTTGGCTCTAGCTGCTGTCGGCAGAGGCTTTAATATCCACCAGGTAAAAATGTGTGAACAGAGCATCGGGTAGCAGCTTTGCAAATCTGAGAGATACCTGGCACTGAAAAAACCAAGAGCTACCAACTGAATGAATCAAGTGAGCCTTAACAGAAAACTGATAATTCCAATCCTTCAAGGCATAAGCCTTAATGATAACCTGCCTAAACCACATAGACATGTGAACCATATCTAAAACAGAGTGGAGAAATCCCTCTGGGATGCTCTGGAGCTGAACAAAGAAAGCAGGATAATGTCCTGAATAAGGTAGAAGGGAGAAACCACTTTGGTGACAAAAGGAGGCCCGATGTCCCTACCATTGAGGAACAATGAAGGATCCTTTACAAGATAAAGCTTAGTACACACAATGAGATTATTGGACGAATGATCGTCTGTTTTCTTTTTGGATGCCAACCTCCATATCAAAAACGAATAGATTACTAAAGTGAGAAAATTCTCAAATGACAGAATAAAAATTTGGAAGTGATGTAATGTGTTGTATTGTATTTTCGGATGAAAACTGTACTGTTAACGAAAATCCTACGATCTAGTATCGTACAAGAAACATTTTTGTATTTGTCCCTTTCAAAAATTTTGGACGACAGTTGTGTACCAACGATCAGATTATCATACAATCGCTTTTAAAGCGGTATATTTTGTATGATATTCTGATCGTGTGTACGGGGCTTAAGGCTGCCAGTGCCAAGACTCATCTTGCTGACATGATATCCATGAAAAAAAAACAAAACAAAACAAAAAAAAAAACACCTTACAAGTAATGATGGTCAAGGGAATATCCCAAATTTGCTCAAAGGAAGGCCTCCGTAGAGAAAACAGAACCAGATTAAGATTTCATGGTGAGACCGGTGACCAAACAGGGGGCGTGCTAGGTGACCCAGCCCCTAAACAAAGGCTTTTTTTGTCAAGAAAATGAGTGGGCAGAAATCTTTGAAAGAACATAACCAAGGCTGAAATTTCCTCCTTCAAGGTGCTCAAGGCCAAGTACTGATTCAGCCCAACACTTTTTACCAGGGATGAAACACTCTGGCCTACGGGCACGTCCAAAGCTAGGCCCGAGTACTCTAAGTGGTGGCTCAGATGCAACATAGACTTTTTTGGCAGAACATCTTTTTCCACTTGAGAAACATTGCTTGACTACATCCTATGTTATCATACATTGCAGTTGCAAAGATGATCAATACATTTGTGTCCTCTCAGCTTTAAATGCTAGTTCCACACTAAACAGTATGTCCAAAACTTGGCTGCCAGAATCCTGACCAAGTCTAGTCCAAGTGATAGTATTATTCCTTGAGTTCTTGCACTGGCTACCTGTCAGGTATCCCACCAATTTTAAAATCTTTATGCTCATCTAGAAGGTTCTTGGCCCCCTATTTGTCTCCCCCCAAACCTTTACTTTTCTAATTCAGGTCTTGTGTGTAACCCTCAAACCTATTTGCCTTCTATAGGGGACAGTGCTTTCTCCGATTATGTCCCAAATGCTCTTCCCAAAAGCATTAGATTCACTTCCTTTAACCTCTTTCAAATCAAAACTGAAAACTTTTTTCTTTAGACAAGCTTTCACCTAAATGTCCCTTTTTTGTTCCCTTTCTTAAATCATTTGTTTTTTATTTATTTTGTCAGGGACCATAAGACGGTACATTTAAAAGGAGCTATATGAAATAAAGATTATTATTATTCTGTTCACATATGAATGGACATTAGGCCCATGTGAGAGGCAAGCTTAGTAGCTTAAAAGCGACCACCCCAGCAAGAATTTTAATTTTCTTTCCAAAGCTCCAGGGCGTGTAGGTCTGCCTTGGAGATGAAACCGTCTCTTTTATAAGAATGAATCCACTCAGACACAGATGCACAATTTGGTCAACTCAAACTGACAGGGTCCAAGCAAAAGGCCTTAAAGTGAAACTAAACACACACACACTTTTTATTTTACATTGTCCCTTCCATTTTTGTATGTGGATGATGGCACTGTAATTATTTTAATAGTAAAAAAGAAAAAAAACATTCAAGTACCTTTTTCCTAATCGATATACAGCTATCACATGACCCAGCTCTTTCCCAGCCTGTCTGCAGGGAAACAGGAGGAGCTTCTAGTCCTCTGCTGCTGGGCAAATTTTCAAAATAAAAAAAACAGCGATTGAAATTCAGAATAAAAATAATCAATATCAATAAATCTATAGTTACTATACCATTGCTTATGTACTACGGTGAATACAAAACCATTAAAACCACATTTTTAAATGATAAAAGTTCATGCCAAAAGGCGTCTCGGTGCTTTAGTGCAAATGTGATCCTCTCTTCTAAAGATGTGTCTCGCAGACTCTGTGCCTTCACCAACACCTCTGTACTCACTATGCTCTCATCTCAAGACTAAGGCCTCACACACACGGGCGTTTGACGCCACTTTTTTTGCGTTTTTTGCAGCTCTCCATGTTATTCAATGGCCCCATCAAAACGATGACGTTTGTGAGCAGTAGATGGTGTCGGAGTTCGTGAGCTGAAAGTAGAACCCACAGCCACTGCCTTCGAGGCTGTAACGGTTTGGTGTTTTTGACACCGAGCCAGCAAAATGCTCACTAACACGCATTAACGCCATACGTGCACTTGCGAACACGCCCGAGCCCATCCTTACACAAGACCACTCGAATATAGCAAACCGCAAACTAGTACCCTGAGGGAGCTTTAGATGTTCGCCCTTGGTCTCCTTCTCTCCTTAGCGTAAGCTGCATGGTTCCAGATTCACCTGCCAGCTTTAGCCACTCCGCAGACCATGTAGGGATTAGATGGACAAAGTGCCTCTCATAGTGTATTATATTAAACTAAACCGTTTATTAAAAGCTAAAATGCGCGCTTACATCAAAATCACTTTAAAATCGCATGCAAGATAAAAACAAACATCAGCGTACCGCCTCTCACGTCACTTCAGGGGGAAGCAGTAATCACGTGGTATGATGCAACGCGTAGGGCGTGGCCTGACATACCCGAGTACCGGAAGTGAAGTGAGAGGCGGAAGTACGCCAATGTTTTTATCTTACATGCGATTTTAAAGTGATTTTGATGTAAGCGCGCATTTTAGCTTTTAATAAACACTGTTTGGTTTAATATACTACACTTATGAGAGGCATTTGTCCATCTAATCCCTACATGGTCTGCGGAGTGGCTAAAGCTGGCAGGTGAATCTGGAACCGTGCAGCTTACGCTAAGGAGATAAGGAGGAGGAGACCAAGAGCGAACATCTAAAGCTCCCTCAGGATACTAGAGTGCGGTTTGCTATATTTGAGTGGTCTTGAGGTGAGAGCATACGGAGCACAGAGGTGTTGGTGAAGGCACAGAGTCTGCGAGACACATCTTTAGAAGAGAGGATAATATTTACACGAAAGCACCGAGACACCTTATGGAATGAACTTTATAATTTATGATCACTATGATTTTTATAATAATGTGGTTTTAATGGTTTTATATTCACCGTTGTACATAAGCAATTGTATAGTAACTATAGAATTCTAAATATTGATTTATACACAAGGCACATTCAAATACAGTGCAGTACCATTTCTGATTAATTATGTTGTATGTGGAGCTGTAAACACAGTGGGTATTGCAGCAGTTCTATCTTATTTATTGTGCCGGACGCATACTACTACCCCTGTTTTCCTTTTCATTTTTAATTGAAGTTAATTGACTATTGATTATTGTTGTGGATAGACACTATTAAATTGTTTGCACTTTATACATCAACATTGGTAGCGTCGGGATCACCTACAATATCAATAAACCGTTTTAAAATTGTCAAATACATACAGTATTTGAAATCAATTTTTTGGGGGTTTTTTTGCCAATAACATGGTGTGGGTGGATTTCTCCCAGTCACGGGCTGTGTCACGCCCCTCCAGCCTGTGTCTTAGAATAAAATAAGAGGTCGGAGAAGACTACATTAATCTACATATGATATCATTCCCACAGTGTGTTTAGCTGGTTAGTGGGCATGGAGGAGGAAGGAGTGGGCTGTCATTTACCACTGTGTATATGCCCACATGTGTGACTCTATAGTCACATGGGCTGCTCAGATGTGATAGGGAGGAAATGCTCAGCATAGAAACTCACTGAAAACTGAGCATGTGCAGGGTTGCCACCACAGCTGCAAAATCCCCAGGTGAATTGCGGACATGGACAGAAGGTAGAGACAGAGAGCAGCAGGATCAAACAGGTTTTTTGCAGAATAAAGAAACAAATCTCATGCAACAACATGTAATGTAGCATTTATTGATAGTTTTTTTATGATGTGGGTTTAGTGACACTAAATGTAATATCATTATCCGCCCATTAGGTGGTATGCTCATTAGAGTGGATAACTGGATTGGATAGGGAGCACCTGGCGATATAGTCCATTTGAAAGCGAAAAACGCTTCTCTAAATTATCAGAGGAGACCCACAACTTCACCAGTTTGTTCCAGACCTCAAAGGACAGTTTTACAAACACAATGTAATATGAAGGTATTTTCAGCCACAGCTCTATAAGACCCAATGCCTGAAACAGCAGTCTGATCCTCCACACTGCATAAGGGAATCAATAGGGTAAATCTGTAAAGTTGAGTCATAGGAGACTTGCTTAACCACTTCCCGCCCAAGGACGTCATATGACATTGCAGACTTTGAGTGGGGATATCTGAATGATGTGGGCAGCTACAGGCATCATTCAGAGAGCTTTTTCTGCTGGCAATTCCCTGCACCGTGAAAACAAATCCCAGTGGCTGTTCAGCCGCTTGACTGTTTTGAAAGGCGGCAGGAGGGGACATCCAGCGGCAGCTGTGTACCATAGAGCTGACCCAGGACCAGATGGTCCTGGGTCCGCTCTATGACCTTTGGAGGCCAGGCGCAACGTTATGACATCACTTCCAGCTAGAGCTGCACGATTCTGGCCAAAATGAGAATCACGATTTTTTTGCTTAGAATAAAGATCACGATTCTCTTACGATTCTCGCGGCGTAATATATTAAATATGCAAAAAATTGGGCTAACAGCACTGTTTAGTTTTTTGAAAGGGTAATTTTTCCAAAAAAATTGCGTTTAAAAGTCCGCTGCGCAAACAGTGTGTGACATAAAATATTGCAACAACCGCCATCTTATTCTCTAGGGTCTCTGCTAAAAAAAATATATAATGTTTGGGGGTTCTAAGTCATTTTGTAGCACAAAATAATGGATTTTTATTTGTAAACAGCAAGTGTCAGGAAAGATTTAGTCTTTAAATGGTTAAGCCAAAAATCTATACAAGCGGAGTTCACTCAGAGTTCATGCCTTTGAAGTAAATTACTTTGTATCAATGGCGACTCAGAACTTGGCTCTCTGCCCAGACTTGGCTGTCTCCCCTGAGACTCAAGTTGCTCTGACTTGAAAAGACTTCAGGCACTTGCATTGACTTTTATTACTGTCAAGTCGAGCTGAGTCGCTGCGCAAGTCGGATCCCATTAACTGCACTGAAAATTGCGGTAATGGCCAATGGAGATCGCAAGGGGGGGGGGGGGGTATGGGGGTAGATCGAGATCGCGATTTTAATACGATTAATCGTGCAGCTCTACTTCCAGCCTTGGAAATTGTAAACACTGCTGATGCCTTGGCTGGGAAACAAAGATTTTTTATTTTTTTATTTTGATTTTAGGCTTTCGAGCCTAGAGGCGAGATCTGGGAGCTTATTGCCCCCAGATCTTGCTGTAAAGAGGACCTGTCATGGCCTATTCCTCTTATTACAAAGGATGTTTACATTCCTTGTAATAGGAATTAAAGTAATAAAAAATAAATACATAAAAAATGTAAAAGGAAAATGTCAAAATATAAAAATAAGTAAAAACAAAAAAAAATAAATAAATAAATAAATAAATAATGTAAAAGCACCCCCATCCCTGGGTGCTCGCTCGCAGAAGTGAGCACGCACGTACGTCCCCACGCATATGTAAGCTGCATTCAAACCACACACGTGTGAGGTATTGCCGTGAACCTTAGAGCGAGTGCAACAATTCTAGCCCAAGACCTTCTCTGTAACTCCAAATAGGTAACCTGTAAAATGTTTATGAAGATTAAGGACAAGTTTGGCGCCATTCCACGAGTGTGCGCAATTTTAAAGTGTGACATGTTAGGTATCTATTTACTCGGCGTAACATCATCTTTCACATTTTGCAAAAATCAAGCTAACTTTAGTGTTTTTTTTTAATTTATGAAGCAGTTTTTTCACCCAAAAAACGCGTTTGAAAAATTGCTGCGTAAATACCCTGTGACATAAAAGTTGCAATGACCACCATTTTATTTCCTAAGGTCTCTGCTAAGAAAACGTATATAATGTTTGGGGGTTCTGAGTACTTTTCTAGCCAAAAAAAAAAAAAAAAAATGGGATTTTTGTCTTATCGTAAAATCCATTTCTCTGAATTCATTGACAGACACAGCGCTTCTTTACCATAGGGTTATACCGCCCCCTACAGGAGTAGGATACTAGGCAGAAAAAAGACTCAGCTACGCCAATGGGCAGTCCTAGGTGGTATACACCCCCTCTCTGCTATAGGCCTTCAGTTTAGTATCAAGCAGCATCAGAAGTATTAAAACTCCTTAGAGGGGTGGGTGCTGTGTCTGTCAATTAACTCAGAAAAATGGATTTTAGGTTAAGTCAAAAATCCCATTTTCTCTGTAGTTCCTTGACAGACACAGAGCTCCATTATTCATTACCATAGGGACGTCCCAAAGCAGTGCCAAACATGAGGGGTGGGAGAACAAAAAATCCCAAGGCTAACACAAGAGCCAACCAGGTAACAGGAGCTCAACACAGAACAACTGGAGCCCAACCTGAAAAACACACCCTCAAGAGGGAAAAATCCTCTAAAAAGCAGCCTGCAAAAACTTGTGGCCAAAAGAAGCATCTGAAGATGCCAGCACATCCACTTTGTAGAATGTTGCGAAAGTGTACACCGACAACCAGGTGGCCGCCCCGCAAACTTGCGCCACCGACGCCGGATGACCGAAAGCCCAAGAAGCACTAAAGCGCCATAACAGGGAGAGGAGGAACCCAACCCCTGACAGAATAGGCCAGAGTCATCATCAGTCTGATCCATCCAGAATAGTCACAGAAGAAACAGACAGCCCCTTTCTTGGCCCGCTCAAGATCACAAATAGTGAGTCTGACCCTGAAAAGACTCAATGGCTGCCAAATACACCTGAACAACCTCCAGGGCATGTAAGGCAAACGCCTTAGGATATGTTGACCAGGGCACAGGGAGGGCAACACCATGTCCTATTCAAAAGGAAATCAGGGAAAGGAACGATGAACAAGGGCGAGAAAGGGTACGCACCAGTTAGTGTGAGATCAGGGGACGCTGAACAAAACTGCCAAGGCTGACATCTGGCCCTTGATGGTACTCACGGCCCATTTCTGTTCAACCCCCCATGAAGAAAGGTTGTAAATCGGAGCCACTGAGAAAGAACGAGGGTGAATGCCCAGCGACTCACACCAGGAGATCTCTCTCTATCTATCTACACACGCTTTCCACGTCCGGTGGTAGATCTTCCTAAAGGTAGACTCCCTAGCCGTCAGCAGAATCGGAACTTCAGCACCTGGCTCATTGCAGCCAGGCCATTAAAAACCAGTGACTGTAAAGCAGGATGGGAGACTGGCCCTTGGGACAGTAGATCCTCCCTGAGAGACAGACGTCAAGGACTGTTGGTGACCAGGCGCACCAGGTCGACATGCCAAGACCAACAGG
This sequence comes from Glandirana rugosa, assembly GCA_018402905.1. Taxonomy (NCBI): domain Eukaryota; kingdom Metazoa; phylum Chordata; class Amphibia; order Anura; family Ranidae; genus Glandirana; species Glandirana rugosa. The sequence continues at coordinate 915,164 of BLSH010488194.1, read as the reverse complement.
GCCAATCGAATGACCGGAATCCCTTTGGCCTTGATCCTGCGCAAAAGCCGTAATAGCAGCAGGCGAGGAGGAAAGATGTAGTTTAAGCGATACTGGCCCACAGGGGCCACCAGAGCATTTGAGGTGTCCACCAGAGGCACCCGACCTTGCCAGAAACTCCGGGACCGTTCTGTTGAGCCAGGCGCAAAAAGATCTACCTCGGGAGCGCCCCATCGGAGACATATCCAGTGAGACACCCTGAGGGCCACCCTGAGGATTCTGGCTACTGCCGGGGCTGCCAACACACTATTTGTTCCGCCCTGGCGACTGACAGACCACCGCCGCTGCATCGTCCGACTGGATCTGTACCAAGAGGGCCCCAAAGTCAATACGTCAATGATCCAGACATAGTTTGATCACTCGAAGTTCCAGGATATTGATAGGCAGTGTGGATTCCTCCAGCGCCCAATGATCCTGAGCAGAGCACAGCCCCAGGACACATCCCCACCCGGACAGACCGACACTGGTGGGGACCACTGTCCAATACAAGGGGAGAAAGGATTGGCCCTGCCGAAGACCCGGAGAGCGAAGCAGTCAGACCAGGGATCCCCTGGTTTTCTGGCTCAGACTAATCTGATTGTCCAGAAACCGTGGGCACTTGTCCCACTACACCAGGATCTCCCTTGAAGGGAGCTCGTATGGAACGGTGTAAATGGAATCGCCTCGAAGGCAGATACCATCATGCCCAACACCCGCATGCAGGTCCACAGGGAGGCCCAACAGCCGGGCAACAGTAGATGAAAAACGTAGCATACAACTTCTGGACTGGAGTTAGTCCAGAGGAAAAAAAAACACTCCGGCCAGAGCTGAAGCCAGGGTGAGGCCCAGATAATCCAATGTTCTGGAAGGAGCCAGAGCAGACTTCATGTAGTATAGAAGCCAACTGAATCTGTCAAGGTTGAGGACTCTGCTCGCAGAAGAAGGTCCTCCAGGCAGCCCAGACCCGCAATCCCCCGCTGACGTAACCATGCCCGATTCGGGGGCAAAAACCAAAGAGTGGTGGCGAGACCAAAGGGCAACACTATAAACTTATAATGGAAGAAGGAGGTTGTGAGAAAACCGCGCTTAATGAATAAGTTCACAAAGTTCAGCTGCTAGCACGACAAAGACAGGTAATCGTGATAGATGGGAGTATAAAGTGCAGCGCTTGAAAAGTAATAAACATAAAATATCCAATTACTGCACTTTATACTCCCATAAACTTATAATGCCCTCCTCCTACAGCAAAAAGAAGGAAGTGCTGGGGTCGGGCATAGTAAGAATTTGTGATGGTGATGGCCAGAAAAGTTGCCATGATGAAGGGACGCCACCACCGTGTGGATGGACCCCATCCTGAACTTCTGTACCCACACTAAGTAGGTCAGGGCCTTGAGGTCCAGAATTGGACGTACCATGCCTGTCATCTTTTTGGACCAACAACCGGTTTGAATAAAACCCCTGAAACCGTTCCGACACGAGAACCGGGATAATCCCACCCTGAGACAACAGGACTTGCACAGCCCAACGAGGAGCACTGCAAACGATCCGGTGACAGAAGCACATCCCTGAAAAGGGCAGCTTCTTTCCGAACAAGACCAAAACACTATCTTGTAACCGGACAAAATCAAGGCGCCCCCCACTCCAGACACGGGGGAGGGTGCACCTTCATTGATGCTGAAGGGGCCTTGTCCGCGGGTCCAGAGAATCCCGCTTTCGGCTTGCCAGACCAGGTCCATTTGAAATTTCCCGAGGAGGATTGGAAGGGATATGAACCCTTGTCAGTGGACCCTAATGAACAAACCTGTGTGTCGTGAAAAGAAAAATACGTAAGCCACAATACATGTCCAAGCACCACTGCGGAAACAGAGAGAGCTCAGCAGCCAGGGAAACTGCATCCAAGAGGCACAGCAGGCAAAACTGCAGCCCCTAGACCAACAGGTCTGCCAATTCAGCAAAGGCAAGGGGACTCTGCTCCCCCTCCAGGCATGTCCGCCAAATCTTTAACAGCCGGAGATTCCTCTACCGGAATCATGGTTGCCCTGTGCAACCTAGAGACTGGGGGATCCCCTACCGGTGGAACAGTACACTTCTTAAGGAGGGACTCACAGGAAAATGGCTTTGGAAGCACAAAAAGAGCGCTTTGGACACTACCATTCTCCATGGACAAATTTGGCAAAATAGGAGGGAGAAGGGAACACTTTCACCGTGCAAGACGGCATACGAGTACCAAAAGGGACCGGCCCTCTGCCGCAGCTGCATCCCCCATCTTCAAAGTTCCCCACACAGACGCATAAGTGCGACAACCAGCGCAGTCTCATGCGCCACTGCAGTTGTGGAGAAATCATCCTCACTACCTGACAGGACAGGAAGCGTGACCACCAACTGCAAGGTGGGCCACATCCATGGCAGCAGAGCCAGATATAGGATCGTTTGAGTCAGATGAGGCAGGGGAGGACGGGGGGGCACCATATACTAGGCTATATCCCTAAGCGCCACTAGTAGAAACACAAACTCAGAAGGGGCCACCGACAGGGGCGCCACAGGAGGTCCTTTACAGGGGACGCCGACCGAGGTCCCTCACAGTGGGCACTGGCTGAGGCCCCTCACAGGAGGCACTGCCTCACAGGGCGCACCTACGAAGGACCCGCACAGGGAGTGCTGACCGATGCTCCTCACAGGGGGCACTGCCTCCTGAGGTGCGCCTACGAAGGCCACGCATAAGCCCCTCACAGGGGCGCCACCATATCCCCGCACAGTGGACACGGACCAAGGCCCCGCACCGGGGCACCACCAAGGCCCCTCACAGGGGGCACCACTGAGGTTCTACACAGAGGACACCAGCTGAGGCCCCCACAGGGTGGGAAGCGGCCGCGAGCCATGGCCTAAATTTTCGGGCACCTGCCGCGAGTGCATGGCCCACGTGTTGGCCGGACCGATGCGAGCCGTGGAAACCCAAAACAGACAGTGGCGGCCTCCGCCGCCCGCCTTGGCACCGTCCACTCAGCCCACAGTCGGTAGGCTGCATAGCCCAGACAGATCCTCCTCACCACTGAAGTGGGAGGGCTGTCAGCCATAAAGAATGCTGCGACTCAGGCCGAGACCTGGTCGCATGCAACCTCGCTAGATGTTTAACTCGCAGGCCAGCCCCAGTCCAGTGGGGCTATGTCACGGCTGACCTAGCGCGTAGCTACGGTTTGCACACGCTCACTGGCCGGACTGGGGAGACCACTGGATGCTTAATTACCAGCCCATTGCCCAGCCCGACAGTTGATTATAGATCTCACTGGGAAAAAAAAAAACAGGAAAAATAAAATAAACAAAAAATTGCCAGGACTAGAGATCCCAGCAGGGAACTAGGTCCTTACTCCTGACTAGGCAGAAAAAAACGGAAGGCCTATAGCATAGAGGGGGGTGTATACCACCTAGGACTGCCCATAGGCGTAGCCAAGTCTTTTTTATGCTTAGTGTCCTACTCCTGTAGGGGGCGGTATAACCCTATGGTAATGAATAATGGAGCGCTGTGTCTGTCAATGAATGAAAGAGAAATTATGATTTTTACATGTAGGAGAGAAGTGTCAGCATTGGCTTGGGTATCAAGTGGTCAACAGAAAAATGTTGTTGACGCTCTGAAATCAGAGACAGTAACAGGAACCTCAGGTGTAGTTGCAGCTTCAAATGTAGTGCAAAACAATGTGTGCTTAGAACACTTACAGCTAGATTTTTGCACTAACTGGGTACAGACCAGAAAGCAAACCAAAGCTAATATCAAGGGCGTCGTATCCATATGCAGGGGCCAATACTCACTTTGTGGACCGACATAGGACTCTGGAGAGGACAGCCCCAGATCTAAGTTGCAGGTGTCTGTCCTTTCTTGGAGAGCAATTGCTGCTATTCGTAATAGGGAAGGATGGGCTGAGATCACATGTGCACCTATGTAACAAGTAGTTGCATTTCATAGCGGAGAGCAACTAGGTTTAAACTGAGGCAATGCCTTGCATACTTAAAACCTCAAGCAACTGATGGTGGCAAGAGCAGCAAATGGTCAAAAGTGATGGAGTCACCATATGCAGGCCATAAAACCAAGCCTCAACAGACAGTGCTTCTTCTAGGCTAAAAAGAAGGGAAAAAATGCAGAGTGCAAGTGCCCCACTCTACCTAGTGGATAACTTCAGTGTTCAGCTCCCTCAGCCTTAAAGTGGTTGTAAACTCTCCCCCACAACTTTATCCCATTTAAATCAGCATAAAAAACCATATTGAACACTGCTTGTAGATGTCTCCTTCTTTGCTCAGTGTTATAGTAATCTATCCTTTTCTTTAGAATGACGTCATTAGAACATGCTCAGTTCTCTCCTGATTTACTGCACGCTCTCTGTGTGCTTATCTGTCCACAGAGAAGGATGCTGTGACTCTAATTTACATAACCTGCAGCACAACACTCAAATCCCACGAGACTGCAGAATCCTTCAAAGCTTCCTCCTACACCCCATGTGACCATGTGACATCACATGGAGTGTAAACCTGGCATGGACTTCATATTAAAGTCTTACCAGCTGCAGCTGATAACAATGAGACAGAGAAAACATTAGAATATCTCACAAGTAAATACTGTGCTGTAAAACAAGTCGGCTATGAGTAGTGGAGAAGGGTTGCCATAGAAATGCTGGATCAAGGAAGAGGCTAACAGTACAGGAAGGGCTAAATGTAAGGGCAGAAGTATAATCCACTGTGGACTCAGGAAACCATACCTAAGATGGTGCTGTCTTACTGCTGGAAACATGATCTTTTAAAGTTTCTTAAAAAAGTAAGTAATATGTGATTTGGGCTGAATTACAATGGCTATAGTTTGATAATAACTTAATCTACTGTACTAAATGAAAAGAAGCATTTGAGTGGGAGAGTTTACTTCCTCTTTAACCATCACTATGCCAAGGAGAAAATGGAAGAAAAATATTAAAAAAAACAAAACAAAACAACCTTAAGTACATCAACCTGGAAGTAATTCACTGTACACCAGACCACTCAGCAGGGATGCACCAATACCATTTTTTAACAAAGAGTACGAGTATCGATACTTTTTTTTATAAGTACTCGCCGATACCAATTACTGACACCTATCGCCTGGGTAGAGGGGTGGGTTGCTAGGTAGTTGGGGGAGGCTGGAGCGAGGCTGAAGTGAGGGCAGGGTGGGAGTAGAGGGGTAAAGTGAGGGTGGGATGGGAAGGGCTGTGATCGCTGGGCGGGAAGAGAATGGGAGGGTCATTGGGAGACATAGGAGCAGAGGTGACAGCTGGTGGAGGGAAGGAGTAGGCAACAGACAGAAGTGATAGTTGGCCCGGAGGAGAGAGGAAGAGGCAGGGATTGTGCCCACCAGAGAAGAGGCTACCCCTCTGCAAGGCATTGAAGATCACATGTCTCCACTGCTCCCATGGCACAACAGACACTGATCCCATGACAACAGACACTGATCCCCCCTCTCCCTTCCTCAAAAAAACAAAAAAAACAGAGCTGCACACAACCCAAACTGTAGGGAAAAACCATACCTCTGCTTGGATGCACACGGGCTGCAATTCAGCTCCGGTCGGCCTGCCACATTCATCTTCACCTCTCCGATGCTGGCCACACCACCTCTCTGCGACCCGGCCACTCACTGACAGGCAAGCGCCCCCTGACCTCCTTGCATGCCAAGTTTATTGGAGAGGCAGGGGGAGGATCTGAAAAAAGCTCTCCTGCTAACCTTGGCAGCTATGGGACCAGAGGAAGGCAGAAAAGACATGCGGTCGGAGGGGAGAAGGAGACGTCACTTCTGGTATCGAGGCATTTTCGCGAGTACCGATACTCATGAAAATGCCTAGTATCAGCACCGATACCGGTATCAGTGCATCCCTACCACTCAGATTCACTTACTAAGAGAATTTTTAAAAATTAGGCACAGCAGAGGCTGTTTCAGTTACTGCATCTGGAAAAAATGCTTGCAAATGGTCGCAGACAAGCCACACAAAAATCCAAGGGCAGAACCACAGAGGGGTATGCAAACACTTGTGGGAAAAACAGACATGGCTCAGGCCAGGTGGTTTACATTCACTATATTTGTGTGTGAATAGATTGTGCTACAGCTAAAGAGTAGGAGAGTGCTCTGCAACTAACCGCACACAGAGGTGTGGATAATGCTGTGATAAAAAGCTAAACGAGAGAAGGTCACAGTCCGTAATGAACCTGAAAACTCCCATTTAGTTGGGTGTGGGAAGAGACTCCAAATTATACAGAGGAAGAACATGTTTTTGCCTGTGGGGCCTCTTCACTTAGAGTATTTAGACTGGGTCACACCAGCTCTCGTGCCTCTGCTGTGAACTTGAAGACTCAGTTTTCTGGCTAACGGACACAGAATTGAAGGTCCGAAAAGCTCCACAATGAAGGGCTCAGTGCCCGAAGAGGAGTTACAAAGTGAGTAGTCAGAGACTGGGTTACAGCTGAGACCTCTGTGGACACCAGCAAAAAAAAAAAAAAGGCATGACAGTTGTAGACGGGGTTACTAAGTGAGCAGGTTTAATGCTTTTTTGTTTTCTCAGTGTCCAAAAGGTCCTGAAGACAACAGTGTAACCATTTGTCATAGAATCTACAATCCTGTGTCCCTCAATGGACGATAAAGAAAATGCATGTAGATTATACTGACCTCTTTATGCCTTATTCTGCATTGTATCTCTGTGTAAAGATGACCATTTTTGTACAGACAAGGCTTTGCTTTCTCATGTCAGAGCTGCCACCCTGATTACTGGTGGGGTAATTATTAAAAAGGAATGCATGGTCAGACATACTGACTACTATCCAGAGCAGGAACAAACAGAGGAACCCATTGATCACACACTAGATGAAGTTCAGATTTAGAATTATAGGTGGTTAATAAGGTTCAGCTATGCACAGTAGAGGCACGAGCAGCAGCAGCATATGATGCACAGCAGGGAAGAAAACTACAACTGTTGCTTTGGTCGCAAAGACGAAGCAAATAATGCTTCCATATCTGCATGCAAAATGCACATGTGAACTGCTGATCTGAGATGCAATTACATTAATGATTCCTGTGATTATTTTTTTTCCCCATCCAGAACTATTCTGGAGCTTAGTGACTAACATGAAGAGAGGACACCTGGAATGTGAAAAGAACATGAAGGGGAAGTAGGACAGATAAGGCCAATTCACAAAGTTTTAAGACTAGAAAAATGATCTTTTTTCAGCCACACGAACCGTCATTTTCAAATCTCATTGGAGCGTTACTTTTTTTTTTTGAAAATAAAGATCTTTAATTTTGTGTGTTTGGAAATCGAGCCTCATGTCCGTAAAGCATTTTTCAAAATAAGAGCCCAAAAAACACCACATGGTAGGATACAACAGAGCAATATCTGGCCATCCCTGCTCTGATCAGACAGTACATGTCAGATGACAAACTTGTTTAAAAGTATATCTAAATGACCATTCTTTTCCTCCATTTTGTTAGAGTAGGAAATGGTCTGTAGCCCTTTCATTTGTCCTGGAGATGGAGCAGAAAGTGAAAGCAGCTTCTCCAAAGTAAGGCAAATCCCTCCTTAGACAGTTGTCCAGGACAAGTGTCCCAGTAACAAGTTTCCCCCACATTTTTCTTCTAGTGAGAACTCAAAATGTTGGATTTCTCTTCACTTTTAGGCCCAGTGACGATAGTCACCAGGACAAATAAACAAGTGAATCTCCTTGGAGGGGACCAGCCAAAAACTTAAGAGGTCCTTCCCCTTCTATACTTTATCAGAACATTTAAGAAAAAAGTTTTTCTTTAGATACGCGTTAAAATATTTCTAGGATGAGCTCAAGTTGCTAGATTAAAACAGGCCTCAAAAAAAAGAACAATGCTCTCAGAATGTGACATACCTTAGGCAGATCTAAGAAAAGATGCCGAGATGATTTAATTACAGGAGATTGCTTACACACTTTGCACTGAGGTCTCTGTAAAACAAAACAAGAAAAAAAAAAAAAAAGTGTTAACCAACCAATCACCAGGATAACTTTCTATATGGAAATACTATACTGCACCATATACTATATCAGGGGAGTCCAACCTTTTTACCTTCCTGGGCCACATTGGAATAAGAGGAATTGTCTTGGGTCACACACAAGGAGCAGAAAAAGTCAGACAGATCACAAGTATTACTAATATAGATAATGTACCTATCCGAGTAATAAAACGTTTTTTTTTTTTGTAAGATTTTTAATTCTAAAAGTAAAAGGCCAACATAAAAACTACTGTGATATGACATGGTTTTTGATAAAGTAATGTGTCATTATCTGGTTTGATTACTGTAGTAGCAATTCTCAAGGTGCTCATCAGATATTTTGGTTCTAATTTTGCCCTTTGTGTAATTTATTCTTTATCATTGAAAATAGTTGCTCACAAAGATAGGTGCTGCCGAAAACTGATGACATGAATAAGGCATGATTGTGAAGAGTGGGATATTTTTCCTTGGGAAGATAAAACTTAAGAAAAAACATTTTTAATTTTTCAATTTTGCGTTGGGCCACATGTTGGCATTGGGCTGCAGGTTGGACACCCCTGTACTACACAAACTAAAAAACTTCTTTCATGGTCACTCACTGCCCAGTCCCACAGTCTGGTCTGATACTTTGATATTAAAGTAGAATTAAACTCCATTGTTTTCAAACTGTGTGAAAAAGTCATTCTTTTTTATTAACCACATAATGTATCTTTTCCCATTCACTAAAGAATTGGAGTAAATCAAGCTTTTAGGAACAACAAATGCTGTTCTTCCATTAAAACTAGAATTACTCCATAGCACAACAGACCACAAAAGTTCTTGGTGTCCTTTTTCTATGTCAAACATCTTGGCAAATAAGGTCCCATAAATTCTTAGAATACAATAGAGATCCCCAGAAAGCACAAAGAGCTTAAAGTTTCAGTAAACTCCCATGCAGGATTATTACCTATAGGTGAGCCCATAATAAGGCTTACTTATAGGTACTGTAACTCTCTCCTAACAACACACCGTTTAGGAGATATTTACTTTAAATTAAGCCGGTGACGTCACTGGTGCATGCGCTCTGAAGGAACAACATACACGTAAATTACGTCATCATGGCTCCCACCACTCACACAGCCGGAGTCCGTGAACCCGGAAGGAAGACCGGGTGAAAATGGAAGCACCTTTAGTAGTGACAGCACGTCGCTGGATCGCTTCATTCTAAGGCAAGTTTCACATAATGTGCTAGTAACCGATGCATAAAAAAAAAAGCCAGCGGTTTATTACCGATTTAAATCCAGAATAGGATGAATACACCCCCCGCCCCCCGCACTGGGCTTTGGTTTGTAAAGAGGTTTGAATAGAATCAGTTGAACCTGTCTTGTGGCAGCACTGGCACAAAACCTTGGGACAAGAGGTGGGTCAGGAAATTCTGCAAATCTAACTGCCCACCCACCCTCTGTAGTAAAATCCCCTATATGACCCAAAAACTTACTTCTGGAATTTAATCATCTTTTAGGCTGTGCACATATTGATAAAGATGAACCTAATTATCATCCACTTTAACAAGATATACAGACAAAGACAACAAAATCTTTGTGGCAGTACCTTTAACTCTACAGCATTGATAAGCTTTCCACACTTGTCACACTGGTCACCTCTGGCCTCATCATAGTTACAGAAGGGGCATATTCCTTCCACAAAACGATCCGCCAAGAATCTCTGACAGGTCTCACACCTCAGCTGCTCCACGGTGTCTTCCAACAAGAAGCCTCTTTCCAGTAGTCGATGGAAGATATCCTGAGCGATTCTGTATTACATGTGCACAAACTTTACTTTATTGCTATAAAAAACACCAGCATTAACTTTCCTCATAACTTCACAGGTCTTTATTACACACAGTTTACTCCCTTGTCATGAAACACACCAGCATTCACTTTCTTCATAATTTCCCATCAGTTTCACTGTAGGACAAGTGAGGTATAATGGGTCCAAGTCGTAAGTAAAATTGTACAGACAGTGGCAGCCCTAATTTGGATGGAGAGCTGAAGATATCCTGATGATCTCTTCCTCTTCACAAAAAGAAAACAAAAAAAAAAAAAAAAAGAAGAAAAAAAGGAAAGTATACTTTTTTAGGCTGGCAAAGGACATTTTGCTTTGCAGATTTATGTCCTGGGTTCCAATGCCACTCTGGACAATAACACTGGAGTGTGTGCATTTGAAATGGTTTCCTCCTACAATCATTTAATTTACATTTAATCAGGTAGGTCCTTGTGCTTCATAGTTGTTAGACTATACAGAGTGTAATACATACTGTATGGTAAGCTTAAGGACATTATATTGTGAGCTCCTTTGCTGGAATTGATGTGATTGGGGCCATGTACTCTGCAAATAGCTGTGTAATACATTAGTGCTAAAAAAGGCAAGAAATAAATTTAGTTTTCTCACCCCACTCATTTAAAAGAAAATCAATTTATGGAGGATTTTTTTTTTTACATTCTGAAACAGATTTTTCTTCAAAAACGGGATTATATCTGCTGCCAGTTTCTTAAATAAGAGCCCACTGACTACTCTATAAATGTACATCAAACAAAAAGAAATAATAAAAATATACTATGAAGCCTTACAAAGTATCCAAACCGAAGAACAAAAATGTAATACTGCAACTTATTAGACCTTAGATGTGTTAGCTGCATTTTTTCTCCCCACTATTATTACCTGGTGATCCTGCCAGTAACACTTCCTGCCATAGGGCGACAACGCTTATATACCATACTATATTTATGGGGGAGCAACGTTGTCACCCAATCACAGGAAGTATATTAGGATTACAGAACAACGTCCCCTCCCCACATGTTCACAGCATAGAGGGGAGGTATTCTGTAGTCAACAGATACAGATGGGAAGAATGCCAACTAACAGCGCAGCACAAACGTTATTAGTTTACTTGATTTCTGATAGAATACACAGGTATTTTTGCACTTATTGAACAGTTTAAAATGATGTTTCACTAGTATATTTAACAGACCAAAAGGAAGAAAATACAAATGTTCATTGTTAGGATTTACACAAGTGGGAAGAAAATGGAAAGAAACCATGCTGAATTCTTACTGTGTTTGGTGTGAAGTTGTTGTTCTGCCAAAATAGTCAAAGGAGATGTTGAACCATTTGTATATGGCAGTGTGGACAGCATTGTACTTGTCACAGATCTGCTGCGGGGTCATCCCTTCTTCCATTGCTTTGGTTTCAGTGGCTGTGCCATATTCATCTGTCCCACACACAAACAGAGTGTTCCAGTTCCTTAGCCGACAGTACCTGCAAGATCCAATGCAAGATTTGATTTGATTTTATTTTCAGTGAAATCAAACTGATACTAGAACTGGATCATGAACAAATATTACTATCCAACAACTGGGAAAAACAGGAGAGATGGAGTATTATAAAACCCATGCTCAAAGTAAATCCCCTAAATGTAAATTCAGCTGTAAAACATAATTCATGTGGCTACAATTCTCTCTTGAATGATCATAACTCAAAATTATAACTGCCCATTCATTTCTTTACTAAACAGAAAATGCGGGTATCTGTTATCTCTGATGAATCACATAATGCCAGTGTGCACAATTACTCCAGTTGATGGCTCCCTGGCATTGCTTTGCAAATATTAAAGTGAAGCTTTAGGAAAGAAAAAAAATCTTCTTGATCTTCTGGCTCTACTGTTCTGAGATCTAGTGCTTATACACTGAAGGACTTTAGGAAACTTCCTGGATCAGTTTGCAGCATCCTTAGCCCAGGTTTGACCTTATAATTCTGGAGCTCCATATTTAGGATCCACCTACCAGAGTTTCTACTTCTATCACATTTAAATAGTCTTAATCCTCTTCTTGCATACATTTCTGCAATTCTGTTATGGCTAGTTGTTGCTCCACCCCAGGCTGAAGCCCAATTTATGGGCATTCCCATGGGGGTGGTAAAGCCAGCACCGAAGCACCACTTTCATTTTGCAGTCCTTTAAGGCTTCTCATTTTTACTGTCAAGAAAGCTAGAGAGAAAAGATCCCCAGTGGCAGTAGTCGCAATTAGCTATTTTGGATCTGAGGAGGGAGTGCAGTTGTAATTGGTGGCTTACATTTGAATGACTGCACTACTGTCAGCTAACACATGCTAACACAGCTAACACATGCTAGCAGCAACTGCACTTGTCCAAGAGAGACTGTGCTCACCAGATTTCTTCATGGTAAAAATTAAGGCTGCAGAGGAGGCACAGGGCATCACAATTACAAGAGAGGGCTGCAGATGATTGCCAATTTTCAGAGGAGAGGTGAGGGGGGGGGGGGGGGTTCTGCATATTGCCAGTCCATCTCCTTGTTCCAGCGTGGTCACTGGTGATGGGGGGTGTGGGGTGTGAGTTGTCTTACTACACCACAGATTTCAACTGGACCAAATGCTATGTGTACTGGGTCCTCTGGTTGATTTAACAAGTGTTTTAGAATTCTGGCGATACTTCTCTTTAAACAGAGGAGTCTGCTCCTTCTGCTAAACCACTGAGTGTTTCTCACAAACTTCTGTGGAAGAATCAGTCAGCAGAATTGGTTACTGCAAGAAAGTTGCTCGAACCTGCCAGATCTCTTTCGCCAAGTAAAGCCTAAATCTTGACAAAATGCAAATTAAAAAATCAGGACTGAAGTCATAACAGAGTATATTTTATGTTGGGCCACTTCTAAATAAAACAGTGTGTAACTGGTTGCAAACATTGCTCACCTGGCAAAGACATCAGCACTGAGCACAGACCCGATGATGTTTCCCAAGTGAGGGACATTATTCACATAGGGTAATGCACTGGTAATCAACAAGTTTTTCTCGCCTTCTATGGGCAGGCTGGAAGTAAGAGAATCAGTTATCAAAAGTCTGCAGAAGCACAATATGGTTTCAAATTAAAGTATTACTAAAACCCCAACACATCAGGATTGATTCGTTTTGCACAGCACAGTAACCGATTCCAGCATCGTTAAAGTACAACTAAAGGCAACATACATATTTTAGTAAATCCTCATATAAAGACCTGAAAGTCAAACATGGTAATAAACATAATAACTGAAATGATTATTTCACTACCATGTAGCTGTGATTGGAGTCTATAACCACTTGCCGACCGCCGATCGGCATCTGACGGTGGCAAGGTGGCTCTATTGCTCAAATCGCCGTCATATGACGGCGGCTGCGGGACCGAGCCTAGTGAGCACGCGCGCCGCCGGAGGGGCGCCCGCGCGCTCACTGTGTTTGGGGAGGGACAGGGAGCGGGTGCGGCGGAGTCGATCTCCGCTGGCCACCCTCGATGCCCCCCCCCCGGAGTGAAAGAACGGAGGTCCGTGTAAGAAACACGGACCTCCGTTCTGTGAGGGGGGGGGAAGGGCTGTGATCACAGCCTTCCTCTACATGGAGGCTGTGACCACTTCCCCTGCTAGGGCAGTCCCCACACAGTAAGAACACGCCCAGGGAACACTGTTAACCCTTAGAGCGCCCCCTGCAGGTTAACCCCTTCACTGCCAATGGCATTTACACAGTAATCAGTGTATTTTTATAGCACTGATCGCTGTATAAATGCCAATGGTCCCAAAAAAGTGTCAAAATGGTCTGACATGTCCGCTGAAATATCGCAGTACCGCTAAAAATCGCAGATCGCCGCCATTACTAGTAAAAAATAAAAACCCCAAAAATGAATTCTCATCATCCGTAAACGCGACCACTTTTGCGCAAACCAATCAATAAACGCCGATTGCGATTTTTTTTTATAACAAATATGAGGAAGAATATAAATTGGCCAAAACCGATAAAAAAAATGTTTTATATATTTTTTTTTGGATTTGTATTATAGCAAAAAGTAAGAAATTTGTTTTTTTTTGCAAAATTGTCGCTCTTCTTTTGTTTATAGCGGCGATCAGAAATGACGCAGAGGTGATCAAATACCACCAAAAGAAAGCTCTGTTTGGGGGAAAAAAAAGGACGCAAATTTCGTTTGGGTACAACGTCGCACGACCGCGCAATTGTCAGTTAAAGCGATGCAGCGCCGAATCGCAAAAAGGGCTCCGGTCCTAAAGTGGGAAATCCTTCCGGGGCTGAAGTGGATAATCCCCTCTAACAGTTCTCCTTAGCTGTTTAGTGTAGTGATAATGGGAGGAGTTCTGCAGAGGTCAGATGTTATTTCCGGTCAGTGAAATAGCTGCTCTATCCCACAGACATCCAAGCTTCTATGATGCTCAGACTATTTTACATAACACACACCCATCTGCCGATCAATAGCTGGGTGTGTGCTATGTAACAGCCACAAAATAGTAAGTATAGGTTACTTTGCACACAGTGCTTCTCTCTGTCTGCACTCCTTTGGTAATTTGTAATCTGGCAGAACAGAAGGAGCTGGTAGCTAGAGCAGTGGGCGGGCAAAGGCAGGACATAGGTGGGAGTGGGTGGGGCTTCACGGGCGGAGCCTAACCATGATTCTCTGCAGAATGAAATCCCTCAGCTTCCCATGTGATACAAAGCCCCTCCCCCAGTGATGTCAAGACGTTTTTTTGCAGAGAGAATAGTTGAATTGAATAAATTGAGACATGAGTCTAAACACAGGCAATTCAAAAACCAGGAAGTAAAGTTGTCACCTCACTAAAAGGAAGTGAACATGAGAGCAGGAGACAAGGTAGATATCTCACCATCCTTACTGCTTTTTGCAAAACAATCAATCAGTGACATGTTTAACAGACTGTATAGGTGCATAACATATTGATTTCTTCATTTTGACCATAGTTCTACTTTAACTAAAGTAACACTTTTTTTTAAGTTTTGCACTTATATCCTCCCCATCAAAGTTCTTGCTCTTGTAAATTGAACTCGGATCACATTGTGTTATCAAAAACTACAGGTGAACAAGGTTGGTGCCACTGCTCTATATAACAAAACATTTTTTTATGTATATATTAAAGAGTTCTGCTGCCCTCTTTCAGTATAGAAAGTAAATCTCTATAGCTTGATTAGTATGTATGATAGTGAAAGATGCGGCGCTTACTCATTTTCCATATTAAACCACATAATTTGTGCTCATAAAGTGATCAATCAATTAATTATAAATGATAATGTTCATAAAGTGCATATAAAGTTCATAAAGTGCATATAGAAAATCCAATAAATAGCAAAAAAATCCCCTTTTAGAGGAGAAAGTGAAAGTATACATAAAGTGCATATATTCAAAAAGTCCAACATAAGTGACATCAAAATAATCTCTTTCTTAGGCGAAAGTTAGACAATCCATCCACCAAGTGAAGAAAGGTGTCATCCATATACCAGATCTTCCTATACAATTCGGTGCTCCACCACCACCACACGTGTGTCTACTCAATACACTCACCAGATATATTTAAAAAAAATTGCCTTTCTCTTTAAACCATAAGTGGGACAAATCCTCCTCTGCAGCTCAGCAGTAGATGGACCAAATTGTGCAAGACTTCCGCTAATTCTTTTAGATTGGATTTGAACATTCGTACTCATAAAAAACAAATAGATAGCCGGGAACTAATTCAAATGAATAGCCTTCAAAAAGTAAAATGTAAATATAGGTGGTCTCCAGGACATGCAGACCTGCATCCTACAATACTAAAAAAAAAAAATAAACAAAAAAAAAAATATTGGATAGTATTTGCCATCTTGCTTTCCCAGTCAGTTGGGGTTGGAGTAAGCCATCCATCCAGAAGATATTAATGTTCTCACCAGGATAGGACAGGAGGAGGAATATCTTTTTAGAGACACATAACGGCCATTTAAAATCAGTATATTAATAGGTTGAAGTAATGTCTGTCTGTGTTCACATTGGATATTTTCTGCTTGCTTTCTGTTACTGTGACAATGTCAACCATGACAGGAAATAGAGAAAATTCCCCTCAGCAACAGAAACAGTTGGAAGAATATAAGCCCTTTAAAACTAAATTAGTCTATTCTATCGGACATAGTTGTTCAACTAAATGTAGAAGGCACAAAAACCTTACTTGAATGTATGAACTGTGAATGTTGTGTTAGGGCCAGTTCACACCACATGCAGTCCAGTGCGTTTTTTTTCTGCATCAAAAATGCATGGAAAGTAGGTTATATGGCTTTCAATGGCTTAGTTCACACCAGTGCAGTCAGTTCCAATGCAATCCAGCACCAGGAAAAAAAAAAAAAAAAAAAGTAGCACATGCTGCATTTTTTATGCACTGAACTGTACTGGAACGCGGTAAAACGCATCAAAAATGCACCGGAATGCACCTACATCCGTCAAAAACGCACTGGAACTCACATGTCCTAAGAAAAAAAAAAAAAGGGAAAAAACTGCACTGGACTGCATCAAAAACGCACCGTAACGCGGCAAAAACGGGCATTCAGAAAAGCTTCCGGACTGCGTTTCTATGGTGTGAACTGCCCCTTATTCAGCGTTTAGCTCAACAGTAAAACAAATAAAGCAAATACAAGTCGTTAAAAGTATCTATCCTGTGGCTTGCCTGGGAAGTATGGTCACCTGGTATGTTTCACATTGCTTAAGGCTGAAGTGTAACATCTGTGGGGCAATGCACTGGCACGATTAAGTCATGTATATATATACACATCCCAATGTGCCTGCAAGCCAAGCTGATCTGCAGAAGGCATTCTTAATATACTCACATTGGGTGCTGCTGTGGTTTTGGCTTTGGAGCATTAGACAGACCCTTCTTCCAAGCTTCAGCGGCGGCAGCAATATCCTCCTCAGAGAGCAAACGGGCTGCTGTATCTTCACCCTTAGAATAGATCAAAAGAAACTGAAGTAGCACCAATGAATTCTGACTGCCACTTCAACCATCTCGAAGTTCAGCTTATAATCTATGGGAATCCGTAAGCATAAGAATATGAAGTGCCATTAAGGACTTATTTCTGAAGGAGCAAGGTCTGTGTGCTGCCACCCTAAGGCTGGGTTCACACTGTTGCCGGATGCGGCTCGCAGCAGGGGTCCAGTGTGTCACCGGTTTCCATTTCAGGGATGAATCAGGGCAGAATGTTTACCTGAATTCAGCCCTGAAACAGAGCCAAAGACGCGGAGGACTCCTGTGCAAGCGGCTCCAGAGCCGCCACGGAGATATGTGAACCGGCTCCATAGAGAGCCAGTCACAATCGCCTGTCATGCGAATTGGATGCGGGGAATCCATCCAATTTGCATAGGTGTGAACCCAGCCTAACCTTTGATTTACAATCTAAAGTGTAAATAGAAGGAAAATAAACAGAATTTTTGCTTGCACATGATTGGATGATAAAATTAGCAGAGCTTCCCCTCAGATCTATAGCGACTGCACTTGCAGTGCAGAGTGGATTTGCCTTTAGTAAATCAACCTCATATATCCAATGGATAGACAAGGCAATTTGCCTTGTGTTCTATGTGTTCAATTCAAATCATTGTGCCGCGAAGGTGTGCGCTGGAAAAAGTGCAACATGTGCACTTTTATGTGGTTGTAAGCACTGCACCACATTGCAACGCACTGCAGTACATAAAAGATGAAATGTCATTTTGTAACATTCCAATAAAATTATGACTACATTAACAAAAAAAAACAAAAAAAAGTAAACAGTGTGATGCATCTCCCTGTTCTCTTCACAGCGCCTACCAGTGGCCATGGTATAACACCATATGCACACCTTACTCAGATAATCATCCAAATGGAAACTGCTTTTCTTATGCAGACCATTTTTTCCCCCACAAAATCCTGTATTATATATTTGTAAAACAAATTTATAGAAAAAAGTTTTTTATATATATATATATATATATATTTTTTGAAAAAAGATATTTAAACAA
>BLSH010488194.1:816050-830372 GCA_018402905.1 Glandirana rugosa | reverse complement strand
TAAATACCACCAAAAGAAAGCTCTTTTTGTGTGAAAAAAATGATAAAACTTTTGTTTGGGTACAGCGTGCATGACTGAGTAATTGGTATTCAAAGTGTGAGAGCACTGAAAGCTAAAAATTGGTCTGGGCAAGAAGGGTGTATAAGTGTCCTGTATTGAAGTGGTTAAAAAAGGCCTGGATTCTTAAATGTATATAATATAACTGGATACTAATATTTATAGGTAAAGTTGATCCAGGGAATATCCGATTGCCTCTTGGGGGATCAAAAATGATTTTTTTCCCTTGCTGGAGCAAAATGCTTTGCTGGGTTTTTTGCCTTCCTCTGGATCAACTCTGCGTGTAGGATTGTATGATTTTTTTAAAGGTTATTTTCCCCCTCTTTTATTGGTTGAACTAGATGGACTTGTGTCTTTTTTTTCAACCAGACGAACTATGTAACTATGTAGCAAAAATGCTCAGCTTTAACATTCATAGTGGTTGATTACACATGAGCAGCGTCCTAGATATACGAGAGGAAGTTCTGAGACATGATCACTGCCAGCTCTGCTATTTTCTGCATTTACAGAGAAAGTACACCAAAAGTCAGAGAAGCCACTTCCTACGTGTCACACATCTGCTCATTTTTCATCTGTTCTGTGATGTGATTAGGGTAAGTGTAATCAGGAAATAAAGTAAAGAATGGGTACACAGATATTTAAATCTGTGGGCAAAACCTTTATTGGGGCATTAGCTAGGTACCAATAATGCACCTCTAATAATGTGTGCCCCACTGGTGGCTGCTTCTTCTTTGTTGAAAAATGTTATTTACATGCAGCCTCTGACATTGATGTCACCACAGATTTTTCAGTGAAACTGACAGTCGGGGATGGAGAAGATCAAAAAAGGGTCCTAGGCAAAAAGTGGGTGTGGTTTAAAGAGTGCTGAATATTGGGCATTGCTTAAAGGGGGTGTGGTTAAATAGTATGAGCTGAAGTTTTAATCTAATTATTGTTCAAGGTTAGCAAGAGAGATGTAAACAGGACTTAGGCCCAGTTCACACTTAGCGATTTGCGATTCCAAAGCACGCTAAAATCACAGCAAAAACAAGCAACGTGCATTTTGCTGCCATTTATTCTTAATGGCACCCCAAACGCAGTGTAATTTAGCCATGACTGCCACACAACAAATAGTTAAAACATGCCTGGCTCAGGGCCAACATTTAGTCCTTGAGCTTTTTTTGCAAAAAATGGGAATAGGGCCTTTAAGTAGTTTTGTGAAAATATTTTGTGAAATATTTAACAAGTATGTAGGATCCATGTTCCCCTCCTCGTTGGGTGCCAAGTGTGGGTCACATAGGAGGCCTACCCTGGGATGGATTCTTCTGGGCTATGTTAGGCACCTTGGATAGGGTCACACATTGGGTACCTTTAGTTGAACAGATAACTGAACTCTGGTAAACTCTCTCGATGTTAATGTACTTCACTGTGATCACTGCTGTATTGTAGAGGAACACGCTAAGCCAATGCCCACTCCACCTGTTCAGCGTATCTCCGCTACCTCACTTAACACTACTTAATCACTACTTAACTCATGCTCTTCCTTAGTATATAAAATAACAAGAAGGCGCCAAAATATATGTGAAAAAATATGAAAAATGAGTGCAGCTGCCCTTTTTCAAGTGAAAATAATAATCACCCTGCAAACAAATTGAAATAAAAACTAAAAGGTATGGCGCTCCCTCAAAAATTTTATCATAATATATTAGGTCCTTAAAGTCAATCTTGTGATTGCAAAAAGTGTGCACAAAAACAGTAAAATGTGAGTCAAGATATATATATATATATATTCTGACAGAATGCGAGGCAAAGTGGTAGATGGATGCTACCTGTCACGTCGTATGCATTTATGTGGACTGGACTAAACAGAGTCTTGTCGGATTTTACCAGCCACCATAGCAGGGCTGGTTCCGGTCCGGAGTTTGTGGTCCACTGGAGTCCACCAGCAGGTGGCTTAAATTACCAGGAAGAGAACACACTCTAGCTATGACCTGGAACTCAAAGAAAGATCTGAGGGAGCTCAGTGTCTGTTTGGACTTAAAAAGACAAGGTTTACATTTTGGCTTATGTTTCGTGGGTGTCGGGGGCCAGCCCCACACCGTATAGTGAAGAAACTATACTGTTAATAGACCCAGCAAGCTGCCAGATTTTAAAGAAAGTTGCCTGCACGCTGACTATTTTCCTCAGGAAAGTTGATCCCCACGAGCTAATCTCCCACACATGGTGGACTTCAGCGGGTATCTTTCCAAGATGGAGGAAATATTGAAGGCCCTGTTACAAGCCAATGCAGCTTAGTGAGAAACCAACCGCCTGGCCACAGAGGCCGCTGCAGCTCAATGAGAGGAGAGTCGCCAGGCTATTGCAGCACAACAAGCAGCTCAACAGGAGATGAACAGACAGTTTGCAGAGGCCCTGCTGGAGTTAAAAAAGGGACCTGCACCTCTGGTGACAGTGGAACCAAAGCTGGTATGCGCCTTTTACCATATGCAGAAGATGACACCTGCGGATGAAGTGGAGGCATATCTCACGACTTTTGAAAGAGTTGCTCTTCCAAAGGATGGCC
Organism: Glandirana rugosa; assembly: GCA_018402905.1. NCBI lineage: Eukaryota > Metazoa > Chordata > Amphibia > Anura > Ranidae > Glandirana > Glandirana rugosa. The sequence goes on along the minus strand of BLSH010488194.1, from coordinate 827,773 downwards.
AAAAGAACAGTGGGCCGGACTGTTAGCACCATTCTTGACTGGTGAACCCCAAAAAGCCTACTTTGATCTGGAACCAGATAAGGCCCAGGACTATGAGACCCTAAAGGGAGAGATATTGGCACGCCTAGGGGTCACCATGGCAGTCCGGGCCCAATAGGTGCATCATTGGACCTCTCGCACCGACAAGCCACCCTGCTCGCAGATGTTCAACGTGGTCCACCTCACCAGGAAGTGGCTACAGCCGGAGACTTTGCCAGGTCCCCAGATTGTGGAGTGCGTGGTCATGGACCGCTATCTACATGCGCTCCATGCTGCTTTGAAGAAGTGGGTCAGTCATGGAGACCCCAAAACTGCCACCCAACTTGTGGACCTCCTGGAGAGATACACTGCTGCTGAGGACTTGTTGCACCCATTGGCACCCCACTCCAATATATCTAAGGGTAAAAGATCTCACTGTTCCAGGGTTCATGGGCGTGGGGAAATTTGATAAGACTGCTACGGTTAAAGAGACTGTGGACTCTAGACTTGGAGACTGGCCAAAAGAAGCCAGGAAGGTCTTGGGGACCCTGGAAAGGACTAGGTATAGAGCACATACAGTGCTACTGATGCCATGCATTGGGACTTATTGCTGCCAATTGTCCCCTGAATGATGAACCCATGCAATGTGATTATACTTATGTAAATAGTTGCCTTTCTCTTTTTGCACAGGTTACATATACAGCATCATGCTCAAATCGCACGGAGAAGCAAATGAGTGTGATTTTTGTTGATGGAAAGCCAGTCACTGCACTGCTTGACTCTGGTAGTGTGGTAAGGTTGGTAAAAAGCAATTGTGTAAATCCTGCAAGGTTACACCCTAGCACTGTCGGGTCATTTGCATCCATGGGGACACTCGTGACTACCAGATGGCGGTGGTTGAGATTGGCACCCCTTGGGGCAGTGTGACTCATTCAGTGGGGTAGTACCTTCAATGCTATATGACACACTAGTGGGCAGGGATTTTCCACATTTTTGGAGGTTGAGAAGGCATAGAGCTCCCCCTGCTGCAGAAGCACGGGAACTCTCACCAGACCCTTTTTGCCAGATGGAAGGGGAGACTGGCGGAAGGACCAAGGAAGGAGTAGACCCTCTTCCTTTTCCTGTACTGGCTGGGATGATAGCTCCCAGCTGGGGGCTAATAACCCAGAAAATGTCACTGACCCTGAATGTGAGAGTGAACAGAATGTAGTACCTGACTTAGAGGTCTGGAGAGAGGACTTCTGTACAGAGCAACTATGCAATGTCACTCTCCTTAGAGCCAGAGAAAACGTGAAGGTGATGGATGGGGAACCTGTGGACCCTAATTGGAGGGTGTCTTTTCCCTACATGGCTCTTAAAAATAATTAGTTGTATCAGGTGGTGACACGGGGGAGGACGAGGTGGAACAGCTAGTGGTTCCCAAACCCTTTCGCAAGACGGTGCTAGATCTCGCCCATGGACATTTGGGTATGGATAAAACCAGGGAGAGTATAACCCAGAGATTCTTCTGGCCCAGGTTGCATGCAGATGTCAGAAAGTATTGTGAATCCTGCCCTGAGTGTCAACTCTCGGCGCCCTCACCCCATTTTCGTAGTCCACTTGTTCCACTACCCATAATTGAAGTGCCTTTTGAAAGAATTTGAAAGCACATCCTGGTAATACTAGATTACATGACACGCTATCTGGAAGCCATACCCTCGCGGAACACCTCCGCTAAGACTATCGCCAGGGAGTTGGTCCAGGTGTTTAATCGGGTGGGGATCCCTAAAGAGGTCTTAACGGATCAGGACGCCCCGCGTATGTAACCAAGGAATTGTGCAGGATGTATAAAATCTCCCATCTCCATACCTCGGTCTACCACCCCCAAATGGATGGACTTGTGGAGAGGTTTAATAAAACACTCAAAAGCATGTTGAAAAAGGTAGTGGAAAAAGATGGGAGAGATTGGGATATGTTGCTTCCGTACCTCACATTTGCCTTACGAGAGGTTCCACAAGCGTCTAGGGGGTATTCCCCTTTTGAACTCTTATATGGTAAACATCCCAGGGGGCTGCTAGATGTCACAAAAGAGATGTGGGAAAGAGAGGCCCCCCCATATAGAAGCGTCATCGAGCATATTTCCTTGATGCAGGATCGAATCGCAGCAGTCCTGCCCCTGGTGTGAGAACATATGGAGGGAGCCCAGGAAACCCAGAGAAGGGTTTATAATCGGGGTGTCAAAACCTGGACTTTCAACCCCGGAGACAGAGTGCTGGTGCTAGCCTCCACGGTTGAAAATAAATTCCTAGCAAAAGTGGCAGGGTCCCTTTGGGATTAGGGAAAGAGTAGGAGAAGTGAACTACAAAGTTTACCAGCCAGGGAAAAGGAAACTCGAGCAAAGAGAGACTTTATTGGCAGTGCCCACTCCTCAAGAGGGCAGGCTATCCATGACTCCGGACATCCCCATAACTGAGTCCTTGTCACTGACACAACAAAATGACGTTAATGAATTTATCAGTAAAAATAGAGATTTTTTTCTCTCCCCTACCTGGACTGACCAACGTCAGGGATAGGCACGGACCAAGGCTGTGGCGGACATTTTCCAAAGTACAGACCTTAGTGAAGGACACCAAGGCACATTTCAAATTAAAACCTTCAAAAAACGCTGTCTACTCTCTGGCCTAGTTCTACAAGTACAAAAACATTTAAAATAACATTTATATAAAGACTGCTTGTGGTATGCGGTTATAAAGCTGGGGCCTGCCTGGGGCTGGGCTAGGGCTGGCTGTGGCTTGCCTGGGACTGGACTGGAGCCTGCCTGCTGGGACTTGGGCTGGCTGTGGCCTGCCTGGGACTGGGCTGGCTGGGACTGGGCTGGCTGGGACTGGAACTGGGCTGGCTGGCACTGGGCTGGGCTGGCTGGGATTGGGCTGGGCTGGCTGGGACTTGGCCAGCTGGGACTGGGCTGGGCTGGCTGGGACTGGGCAAGCTGGGACTGGGCTGGGCTGCCTGGGACTGAGCCAGCTGGGGCTGGGCTGCCTGGGATTGAGCTTGCTGGGACTGGGCTGGGCTGGCAGGGACTGGGCTGGCTGGGACTGGGCTGGGTTGGCCGAGACGGGGCTGGGCTGGGATGGTTGGGACTGAGCTGGGCTGGCTGGGATTGGGCTGGGCTGACTGGGCTGGGCTGGCTGGGATTGGGCTGGGCTGGCTGGGACTGGGCTGGGCTGTCTGGGACTGGGCTGGCTGGGATTGGGCTGGGCCGGCTGGGACTGGGCTGCCTGGGACTGGACTGGGCCAGCTGGGACTGAGCTGGGCTGGGCTGACTGGACTTGCTGGGACTGGGCTGGCTGGGACAGAGCTGGCTGGGAGTGGGCTGGCTGGGTCCGGGCTGACTGGGACTGGGCTGGGCTGGCAGGGACTGGGCTGGCTGGGACTGGACTGGGCTGGCTGGGACTGGGCTGGGCTTGCTGGGACTGTGCTGGGCTTGCTGGGACTGGGCTGGGTTGGCTGGGACTGGGCTGCTTGGAACTGGGACTGGGCTGACTGGGACTGGACTGACTGGGACTGGGCTGACTGGGCAGTGGGGGCAGTGAGGTGCTAGAGAACTTCTTCATTCATTCACCGAGCGGGGTGGTCAGCGGTCCACATAGACACACAGAGTCTCATCACCAAGCAGTGTCACCAGACCAGTCACCACCTCCGCCACGTCCCATCCGGTCCCCCTGTTATTCTCTCTCACCAGTCACAGACAGTGCCACCGCTAGGCAGTCTCAGTACTCCCTGGCACAGTCCTTCACACAGCAGTGACGTCTCCTCTTCCAGGCCGCCGCCACCAGCCCCTCCATCAGGCTCCGTGTCAAAGTGAGAGAGATCACTCCGCACTAAGTAAGGCTCACTCAGGAGGAGGAGTGGGCGGCGGCGCCGCGGGCCCAGCCATACAGTGAGACATTACGCCCAGGAGGAGACAGGAGAGATACAATTTAAAAAAAAAAGCCAGAGGTGGCCGCGGACACCTCAGGCAGTGGTGGAGGACACTGGTGTCCGGGAGCGGACACCTTGCCAATCTCTGACCACAGTACTACAACATGACATAATTACGGAACCAGTGGTCCGCGTAACTGTAAAAACCCTACCGAATACCTGAGGCTAGACGGGAGGTGGTGGCTAAGGAAATAAAAACCATGTTGGAGTTAGATGTGATAGAGGAGTCCCACAGCGCCTGGTCAAGCCCTATAGTGCTGAACCCATCAGGTTCTGTAACGATTTCAGGAAGCTGAATAATGTGTTTGACGCATACCGATGCCGCGGGTTGGCGAACCTGTAGACAGGTAGGAAGGCTCCTGGTACATAACAACCCTAGACCCAACTAAGGGCTACTGGCAGATCCCCTTAACGGAGTCAGCAAAGGAAAAAACTGCCTTTTCTACCCCCGAGGGGTCCTTCCAGTACATGGTACCCTGTATCCTTCCAGAGAATGATGGATAAAACCTTGAGGCCACATTGCCCCTATGCAGCCACCTATTTGGATGATGTGGTCATCCACAGTCCAGATTGGGAATCGCATCTGCTCTGAGCACAAGCAGTCATAGATTCTCTTAGGGTAGCAGGTTAAACAGCCAACCCAAAAAGTGTGCCATAGGCCTGGAGGAGGCCAAATACCTTATTGGGTGTGTTATTGGTCGGGGACTGATCAAGCCCCAGACCAATAAGATCGAGGCAATTCGAAAATTACCCCACCTGGTGAATAAAAAACAGGTTTGTGCCTTCCTGGGGATTACAGGGTATTACAGGTGGTTCATACCCGACTTTGCCACCTTTGCCATCCCTCTGACGAAAGGGAAAGGGTCAAGCATGGTTAAGTGCAATCCCAAAATCGAGAAGGCATTTCTGAAGTTGAAACAGGCCCTTTGTGTACAACCGTGTGACCCCGGACTTCACAAAGGAGTTTGTTGTACAGACGGACGCCTCTGAGGTGGGACTAGGTGCTGTTCTGTCCCAGATCAGAGACGGTGAGGAGCACTCAGTTGTCTACTTAAGCAGAAAGCTTAACAGGCATTAGAGGAACTGCCTGGCTATCAAGTGGGACTGAAGTTGTACCTTTTAGGAAGGGCGTCTAGGCTAGTCACCGACCATGCCCCCCTGAAGTGGATGTGTGACAACAGGGAGAAAATTAGTCGGATGACTAGGTGGTTCCTGGCTCTACAGCCATTTAAGTTCACAGTGGAACACCGGGCGGGAAGACTCCAGAACAATGCGGATGCCCTCTCCCGGGTCCAATATATGGTTGGGACAGTTGGTCAGCTGCAGGGGATTGAGCAGAGGGGGAGGATATGTGACAATATGCAAGGCAAAGTGGTAGACAGACGCTACCTGTCGCCTCGTATGCGTACATGTGGGCTGGATTAAACAGAGTCCGGTCCGGATTTTACCAGCCACTGTGGCAGGGCTGGTTCCGGTCCAGAGTTTGTAGGCCACTGGAGTCCACCAGCAGGTGGCTTAAATTACCAGGAAGAGAACACACTCTAGCTCTGACCTGGAACTCAGAGAAAGATCTAAGGGAGCCCTGTGTCTGTTTGGACTTTAAAAGACGAGGTCTGCATTTTGGCTTATGTTATGTGGGTGTCGGGGGCTAGCCCCACACCATATAGTGAGGAAACTATGCTGTTTAGTTTAGCGCCGGATGGCAAGGACTTATTTTCTGTTTTGTTTGTTTTTAACTTGCAAAGCTTTTACCAATAAACCTGGCAAGCCACCAGATTTTAAAGAAAGTTGCCTGCACACTGACTATTTTTGTTAAGAAAAGAATCTGTGCATCGCGACGGCGATGGCTCAAAACGGCCCTATTTAAGTTAACAACACCCAGCAGCCAGTGCTGTCCGTTCTACAGCGTGTGTTCTAGAGTGACTTGTACCCTGATTTCCTGTTCCTGCGACTCGGCCTTTCTCTGACATTGATTGATCTCTGCCTGCACCGACCCCCAGCTTGCCCACGACAACTCTTCTGCCTAATCCTTGTGTACTTCGCTGCCTACACCTGACAACCCTTCTGCCTGCTCCTTCTGTACCGCTTTGCCAGCCACTTGCGGACCCCAGCCTGCATCACTACTCTACTACTGCACGAGCCTCTACCGGACCTTTCACACCATCACCAGTGAACCCATCCAACCCTCGTGCCCCCCTGTGCTCCCGAACCCTCTGTCTGCTCTACCAGGGTTTCCCGAACCAGGGCCATAAGAGTAGTTGCTTCCTACACAAGACAGACTCCACCACCAGGTGTGTGACAATTTTCCTCAGGAAAGTTGATCCCTACGAGCTAATCTCCCACAATATATAACAAAAGTCTTCAAAGGAAATCCAATCACCAGGGCTTGACAAATTTGCTTTGAATCTAGGAGCCAGCTAAAAAAGTTAGGAGCCAGTTTTTTTTAGCGTAGTGTGGGTTGTCAGTGCCCGGGGTAAGGCAAGTCATTTGTGCCCCCTAACCCTAACTTACTCACAGCAGAGCAGCCAGCCAATAACTCCACGTAACACCGTTACTTCAGGGTTATAGGCTGGCCAGAAAGAGTGACACTAAAAACCTCTTATAGGGGGAAACTCCTTATTATGCCTAATGCATCGTGACTGCGGCATGTAAAATGCCCTCATCTGCTGCCTAATGGAGCTTAAGGATGGTCGTTGCTGGGTGGCAAAAACATGTCTCTACTGCACATTTTTACCACAAAACTGCACATCTAAATGAAGCCTTATTGACACTTTAAATAAAATACAAAAAAAGGTGAAAGATGTATTCCAGCGCAGCTGATCTTCTGCTGCCTCTTTGCAGCCACTTTTGCAGCCTGCCATATGTGTGTCCCCCCTCGGTGACTATTCATTGCTCTAGTGGGTTTCCGGTCACCATAAAATACTGGAGCCCAGCTGCACATAAAGAGTGGTAATTGTTGATGGTACACAGGACTTTATGACAATTTTGTTGCTTATCATAAAGATCACGATTCTCGTGGTATAGCATTATCTTTCTACACATTATACCAAAAAATGGGCTAACTTTATGTTTTGTTTTTTTTTTATTCATTAAAGTTTATTTTTTCCCAAAAAATTGCGTTTGAAAGACCACTGCGCAAATACCGTGTGACATAAAATATTGCAACAACCGCCATTTTATTCTCTAGGGTCTCTGCTTAAAATATATATAATGTTTGGGGGTTCTAATTCATTCTCTAGCAGAAAATACAGATTTTTACTTGTAAACCAGAAATGTCAGAAAAGGTTTGGTCTCTGAGTGGTTAAGCTGATCTCATTTACAGACCAGAGTTCATTCCTTTGATAAAAGAAGGAAAAGATACTTTTTTTATAGTTAAAGAAAAACAAAAATCCAGGCAGCCTGCCAAGTTTAACAGCTGTCAGATTGAGCAGAGAACTGTTCACTGAATCAGAAATGCTGTTCTAAGATAGTAAGGGGAGAGAAGGATCGGCTTGCCCCTCGCCAGGACGCGGTTTCTGGTAGCCATGGCAACCTGGCACACAGGGATTATCGAGCCCTGCAAATCACCAAGGGAAAAAGTCGAAGTGCAGTCTTAATTAATCAAATCAACTGTGTTCCACCATCATATTGCTCTTCCTTACCTGTGCACAGGCTGAGGACCTCTGCAGTGCTGTTCTGCTCCCATTGCCATGGGAGATGGACCTGCTCGCGTAGAGAGTGCCGACAACTCCTCCTGCAAGAAGCTGTCCAGCCTGTAACATGTACAAACTTATGACAGGCTGCATGTGAAACCTCCATTACCCTTAGTAACCACTTGTATCTCCACACTGAATTAACTCTTGAACCGCTGTCTTCATACCTCAGTGTGTTTAACTGACCCGAGTTGTAGACTATGTGTGCTGATTACTTGCATGACACCCCTTTAGTAACTTCAGACCAGGCAAAGACAAAGTTTCAAAAACTTTACTGGAAATTCTCACCATACAGTACAAAGTGCACAGGCTCTTCCTAACATCCCTAATCCCTAACTCAGGCTTGGTTAGCTGCCCCAACATACATGCACAGGAAAGAGTCCATTATGGCATATTCCCAAATCTGGTGTCTTCAGGTGATTTGTAGATCTCCGTGGTCCCGTACTCTGTAAAAGGCTCATTATCCATAGGTGCTCCAGCTTCGGCAGTAGGCTGTAGGACAAACTCCGGTAGCTGTATCATGTCTCGTATTATGAGGACCCACAAATCGGGCCCCTGTTTCATTTTTTTAACAGCACAGGACCAGTGGGTCAGATCCAAGAAAGACCCAGAAGGATGTTAACTCTTAGACTTCCCTGCTGGGGTAGCGGTAAACTTAACCTGCTTACAAGCAGAAGTAACAGCAGAAATCAGGGAACCAAAAATGTTTTGTTCATTTAAAAGGAACCTCTGGGGTGCATCAATATGTTTAAAACAGGTAAGTACAAGAACCCTTGAGAATCCTCCAATCATTTTTCTGTACACCTGGGATCAAGGGTTCTCTCAGATGTAATGGAAATGTAGCGGTGATCCTGATCCCTAATGGCCTAATGGTGACCTCCAAAGTTAGGGAGAGCTGACATCCTCCTTCACAGTATGGGTTACTAGGCATGGTGGGTGTAATGCAAGTTGAAAACATGGGCGCCAGTCATTTTGTGACTGCGAACAAAAGAGATTTATTGTCTCTTAACAAGAGCTGAGGGAGAGGGGGTTTAGGGCCAGGACACCCTTCAGCAGATGCAATAGCAACTAGCAGACTCAGAGACAAAAATAATAGGCAGACAGCTATACAGACAGAGGGCCTTTAAACTGGATGCAGTAGCTGTGTTTGTAGAACTGCTGTCTCCTATGGCAACTGAACTCTACTGAAGCTTTCCCACTTGTTCACCTTCCCCGGCTAGTGAATAAGACTGCTCTGGTACTTCTTCAGGCTTCCAGGAACTGGCCTCTGATAACAGGAGTAGGGGTCCCTTAATGGCGATTGTGTCCCCTTTATCTCTGACCTTGTTCCTCACTTGCCTCTGGTAACAGGAGTGGTCGTCCCTTGTGGCAACTGCTTCTCCCTTGCTGCTGGCAACACTTGGCTCCTAGTCCGGCTGAACCTCTGTAACAATCAGGCTCTCCTCGGGCTGAGCCTCTGCAACTTGGTTGGACTTCCGGCCAAAAGCCTCAACCCTGCGCTGCTTCTCTCAAACCTGGATAGGCCTCAGGCAGCCTAGCAGCCAGGTGCTCCCAGGATAGGCCTCAGGTTTCTGGCCTAGCAACCCGGAGCCTTGTAACACACGTCCACCCAGACAGCCATCCAGGTGGCACAGAACCACAAATAAATAGGCTCTCCCAGCAGGCCAAGGGGCCAAAGAAAACCCCTGCCGATTGGCTGAAACAACCTATCAACCTATCCACTTATAGTGTGAATTCTATATGTCCTTGTCATTCTAATGCCACAGGCAACAATGCCACCTAGTGACAGAAGAGAGAGGTGCATCAAATCCAGAGTTAGGGAAAAGTCAGTGGATCCCCCTAACAATCAGCCAGGCTAGTTAACACCTAGCAGAGTAAATTTGTTAGCAATCCTCCCTAACACCAGGGTGCTACAGAAATCATTAGAAGATTATAAAAGGTTTCTGTACCTTGTAAGTATTACTGGTTTGGACACAATGATGCTATTCGCAGGTGCCTGACTGGGGTGGCTCAAGGCAATGGGGAATTGGTGTTCTAATTTGAGAACAGGTAAATTTTAGTTGGGCAGGTAGAGTTCATGTCTAGGGAGCTCAGGATGGGTGGTTGGTTAAACTCTAGAGCAGGGATTTCCAAACTATGGCCCTCCAGCTGTTGCGGAACTACATGCCCCATGAGGCATTTTAAAACACTGATATTCACAGACACGACTAGGCATGATGGGAATTGTAGTTCCTAAAAAAACTGGAGGGCCATAGTTTGAATACCCCTGCTCTAGAGCAGTGGTGCTCAACTCCGGTCCACAGGACCCACTAACAGGCCAGATTTTAAGTATTACCTTGGTTTGATGCAGACTAGAATACTGCAATCACTGAGCAGCAAATTATATCACCCGTGATGTATTTCAGTTATCTTGCAAACCTGGCCTGTTAGTGGTCCTGAGGACAGAAGTTGAGAACCATTGCTCTAGTGGGTAAGGGTGGCACCGTCAATTAGGCAGCAGTCATTTTTCTAACAGTATGTGGAGCAACTGAATCAATCCCTTCCTTTAGAATTGTTTTTCTCTTTTTTTCTAGTTGCCAAAGTGTGACATTGAGGAGAAGAGACACACATTTAGATAACCTGTGGCTGTATGATCATTTTGTTGGGTCATTAAAATCTAACCAAAGGCCAATTTTTTTTGTGTTGTCTCCAAAACAGTAAAAGAGAATGACAATTTAATAAAGACCGCTCTGAAAAAAGCTCAATATGTGCAAAAAGTGTAAAAAATTATTATGGAACCTTAAAATTTTAATAAAGTGACAAAACGGTCCAGAATCAATTGTGTCCCCATTGGCAGATTTGATCTCTGTTCCTGTTCTGGCGGCAACCCAGTGATAATTATAAACCAGACAAATAGTGGACACAAAGACAGCAAGAAAAACAAGCAGCATTAGGACTGTCATACACCTGCGGGTTACATACCATCTGTCATATAAAGGGTTAACACTGTCATGGAAAATAAGTCTGTCTATTTCATTATGAAAGGAAAATCTACACCGCATTGTATCGAATGAATCCTCACAATCAATGGTACTGTTGTAAGAGAAATCGGATATCGTGGACCTAACTGGTGATGAGTGAAGTTTGCCTGTGGTCTCAAGAAGAGAGTCCACATCCGAGATGAAATTAAACCCTGTGCAATTGTGACTGGTCAGACCAGAAAATGAAATATGAGTCATTTGGAGGAAACTAACAAAAACATTTTATTATAGGTATTATGCTAAGTGTTTTACTAAAATCTCACAATTTTCTTCTTTTATATTCCTACACTCTCTAGCTTTTGTTTAACATTGTGAGCATGGAAAGATCTCACTTGCAGGAAACTGTTGAAAGCATGAACATTAAGATTGAATGAGATAAACCATTGGCTAGTTTTTATTGCTGAATCAAAATGTATATTTTTGGTGCAGTAGCCTTACAAATTGTAGCATTATTTGCTTTATAAGACCTAATGCACGTGGATGGTTTGGCCCTTCAGCATCAAATCCAGTGTTTCTGGGGGCCCCGGAAGGCATAGGTGCAGCATCCAGCCCCACTGCCAGCAACCTGTAAAAATCTATGGCAGCCTGAAAAAAATGGCAGCTGGATGCTGTACCAAGCTGTACTCACAGTTAGGGCTGTTTGCATTCAGGGATGTATGCCCTGAACACAGAATTCCAGAACAGAACACATATGGCCCTAAATTTGACTACCGCTTGGTACAGTGCCCAGCCACTGTGTATGTCAGCCTGTCATAGATTTTCACAGGCTGCTAGCATTGGGATGGACACTGCAGCTGTGCCTCCTGGGCACCCAAAAACACAGGGATTTGATGCTGATGGCCAAAACGCCCATGTGCATGAGACCTAAAGCTTCAACAATAAGAGGCAAAGTAGAGCTACTAATGTAGTGTAGTTACACTTGTAACTTAGGATGAGGGTTCTGTCAGTGGGCACACTTTACCTTGCACAATCTACAAGTGTCTGTGATTGATTAGGTAGCTGGACTGTCGTAGGTCGACGGTAAAAAAAGTCC
>BLSH010488194.1:790874-802653 GCA_018402905.1 Glandirana rugosa | reverse complement strand
AGGACACAGAGACTGTAGCCAGAACACAGGTATTGTAGCCAGGACACAGGGATTTTATCCAGGACACAGACTGTAGCCAGAACACAGGTATTGTAGCCAGGACACAGGGGTTTTATCCAGGACACAGACTGTAGCCAGAACACATAAGGGATGAGTAAGGTAGATTCACATTAAATAGAGCTGTGCTGCTTCTATGAGCCGTTCTGTGCTTTGTAAGTGTGACTAAACACATTGGAATGCAGAGAATGCTGAGAATGCAGAGAGAGAGCTGCAGCTCTTCACGGAGATCGGGAGGTGGGCGGGACTGAACAGCTAACATCAGCTTGTCCCGCCCACCTCCCCCACTTCCCGACATCAAGCTGAGAATCTGACACCTCTCTCAGCATTCTCTGCATTCCAATGTGTTTAATCACACTTACACAGCACAGAACGGCTCTTAGAAGCAGCACGGCTCTGTTTAATGTGAAACTACTGATCACCCATAGACACTGACTCGAGTATAAGCCGAGGGGGGTCTTTTTCAGCACAATAATGTAATGGATGGTCCAGCAGCAGCTGAGCAGGCTTGGACCATCCATTATATCGGATTTTGAAATACCATACACACATACTGAACCACAGAGTCATAAGGGATTTCTGACCGCTGGGTATTTCCAGGTGAGCTCATTGCGGCATATACTTTGAGAAACACATACCTATCAATAGTTCCCCTGCTGGGAACATTTATACTAGATAATTGCATTTAAAGCCGCAAAAGATCACTGGCGATTTGTGAACACAGGGAGTGAGCCGGGAACGAGCGGATCTGATTGGATCAAACAGACTCAGCGGCTGGAACGGACGTGCTGTGGGAAACACCCCAGAGGATTGCTGGCATAGCAGAGATCAGAGACACAACACCCTGAGAGGTCCGGTGAGTGCAGCGGGATGGGGGGACCGGAGCACACATGATGATAACTGTGTCCACATCCAACTGTTTAACTTCAGTGCAACCATTCAAAGTGTGAAGATACAAACAGAGAACTGCTCCACAAAGGTCCACTGAACTGAACATCGCCCCATTGGGAGGGACCCACACACAGACAGACTCATATTGACGGTCTCACTAAATATAGTTGTGGGACGTCTTACTAAACTTTATTTAGCGCTGCTTCACCTGAGATAGAGATATATATTGCTTCACTATTCTTTGGTGGTATTTTATGATATATTTCTGAGACTATGTGCAGAAACACAATGGTCAGAAATTACTCAGTAAGCTCTATGCAGTGTCCTTAAGAATCAATCGCATATTTCTGATGTTAAATGCAAAATATTGTGATGGATGTATTCATATTAGAATACTTTCTGTCTCAATAAGGGATTATTGTGCTTCATATGCAGTATATTCAATATTGAATATCAAATATGTATTTATTTATCACAGGTATTTATAGAGTGCCGACAATTTATGCAGTGTTTTACATTTTAAACATTCAGCCCCTGAGCTCAAGGAGCTTACAATCTAAAGTTCCTACCTCACATTCATACAATATCTCACAAAAGTGAGTACACCCCTCACATTTTTGTAAATATTTTATTATATCTTTTCATATGACAACACTGAAGAAATGACAGTTTGCTACAATGTAAAGTAGTGAGTGTACAGCTTGTATAACAGTGTAAATGTGCTGTCCCCTCAAAATAACTCAACACACAGCCAATAATGTCTAAACCGCTGGCAACAAAAGTGAGTACACCCCTAAGTGAGAATGTCCAAATTGGGCCCCAGTAGCCATTTTCCCTTCCCAGTGTCATGTGACTCATTAGTGTTACAAGGTCTCAGGTGTGAATTGGGAGCAGGTGTGTTAAATTTGGTTTTATCGCTCTCACTCTCTCATACTGGCCACTGGACGTTCAACATGGCACCTCATGGCAAAGAACTCTCTGAGGATCTGAAAAAAAAAGAATTACATACAGATGGCCTGGGGTATAAGAAGATTGCCAAGACCCTCAAACTGAGCTGCAGCACTGTGGCCAAGACCATACAGCGATTTAATACGACAGGTTCCACTCAGAACAGGCCTCGCCATGGTCGACCAAAGAAGTTGACTGCACGTGCTCCGCATCACATCCTGAGGTTCTCTTTGGGAAATAGATGTATGAGTGCTGCCAGCATTGCTGCAGAGGTTGAAGGGTTGGGGGTCAGCCTGTCAGTGCTCAGACCATACGCCGCACACTGCATCAAATTGGTCTGCATGGCTGTGGTCCCAGAAAGAAGCCTCTTCTAAAGATGAACAATAGAAGTAACCCCAACCTTATCAAAAAGGGTCTGCCAACATCCCATTCGAATAGCAACAAAAGGTACTCCCCCAGTACATATAGCAGGATTTTAAAGGCAGTACAATGGAATTATAAAAGAAATGCAGTTTATTACAAATTTACTTCGCCTCTGCAGGAGCTTGGACCATGCCATCACCCACTCACCCATAGGCTTTGTGGTCCCCGTCCAAGAGAGGGTCTCTCCTGCTTTTCGGCCTTGCCGTATGCAGGGGGCCCTTGTGGTACCCGGAACCCTCGGGGTGGCGTGTGATTAGTGGGAGGTTCCACTGTCCCCTGCTCTCCAAACATCCCATGGGGATCTTGCTCCTTTTTTCATCTTCTCTGAGGTGGCTCCGGATATGCGGCATGACCTCTACTTCCTGGTGTGGGAATATGTATATGGGTTGCTAATTGGCCCCTGAAGAAGGGTAGTTCATCCCGAAACATGTCGGGCCTCCAGCCATGAAGATTTCATCTCCACACATGAACCACATCTTTTCATGTACAAATTCTGGAGTGTAATAATCCTTGCCTTGATGATTTTATTGATTCATGTGATTCTATGTATATTTGTAACCTTGTGTTCCCCTTTTTTATAATAAACTGCATTTCTTTTATAATTCCATTGTACTGCCTTTAAAGTCCCGCTATATGTACTGGGGGAGTACCTTTTGTTGCTCTTCTAAAGATGATGCACAAGAAAGCCAGCAAACAGTTTGCTGAAGACAAGCAGACTAAGGACATGGATTACTGGAACCGTGTCCTGTGGTCTGATGAGACAAAGATAAACGTATTTGGTTCAGATGGTGTCAAGCGTGTGTAGCGGCAACACGGTGAGGAGTACAAAGACAAGTGTGCCTTGCCTACAGTCAGGCATGGTGGTGGGAGTGTCATGGTCTGGGGCTGCATGAGTGCTGCTGCCACTGGGGAGCTACAGTTCATGAGGGAACCATGAATGCCAACATGTACTGTGACATACTGAAGCAGAGCATGATCCCCTCCCTTCGGAGACTGGGCCGCAGGGCAGTATTCCAACATGATAATGACCCAAAACGCACCTCCAAGAGGACCACTGCATTGCTAAAGAAGCTGAGGGTAAAGGTGATGGACTGGCCAAGCATGTCTCCAGACCTAAATTCCATTGAACATCTGTGGGGCATCCTCAAATGGAAGGTGGAGGAGAGCAAGGTCTCTAACATCCACCAGCTCTGTAATGTCATCATGGAGGAGAGGAAGAGGACTCCAGTAGCAACTTGTGAAGCTCTGGTGAACTCCATACCCAAGAGGGTTAAGGCAGTGCTGGAAAATAATGGTGGCCACGCAAAATATTGACACGTTGGGCCCAATGTGGACATTTTCACTTAGGGGTATACTCACTTCTGTTGCCAGTGGTTTAGACATTAATGGCTGTGTGTTGACTTATTTTGAGGGGACAGCACATTTACACTGTTATACAAGCTGTACACTCACTACTTTACATTGTAGAAAACTGTCATATCTTCAGTGTTGTCACATGAAAAGATAGAATAAAATATTTACAAAAATGTGAGGGGTGTACTCATTTTTGTGAGATACTGTATATACAAACAGTAGGTTTAATTTAAACAGGAGCCTATTAACCTACCAGCATGTCTTTGGAATAATATGTAACAATATTTTTTATAAACATTTAATAAAGTTCATGTAATACCAATTTTTTTTTTTAGTTTTGGATTTAGTAAGTAATGTTCGAGATCCATTTCTGGATTTTTTTCTGTACATGTCACGGGGAGATTTCCCTTTACTTCCTGTCCCAGAAAACTGCAGAAAGTAACATGAGATCTCTCTAGAGCAAGGGGATAACCTCCTTCTCTTTAGAAAGTTGCCTCCATAACAGCGTTCCCCATGGTAAGATTTCATCTTTTGTTCCTGTAAAAAAATCATACATTTTTGATTTCCCACCATGTTGTGTGTTAGAGAGTGACAATGGTCACCAGGATCATTAGACTATGTGACTGTCCCCAGCGGAAACACAGACAGCAATAAAAACCTTCCGTACTCTATCCAAAATCCTAATCTATCCTAATGAAAAAAAGTTGATTTTACATACACATTAAACATTACAATCTTGCACTTCAGCTGTTATTTACTGTAACTATTATATGCCAATATATTTAATTAAACAGAAGTACAGAAAATTCCTCCTTAGTGAGTCACCCTTTGTATTCAAGAAGCTAGAAGCGGAACAGTTTTAAATCATGTGTTTTATTAGGGAAGTGCTAGTAGATGGTTTTATCATCATTACAATTATGTGAATGGTAATAGTGATGTATAGTTCTCTCATGAATGCTCAAGTAGCATGCCATGATTGGATACTGGGAACTTCCAATCTACACTTCCACCATTAGTAAAGGCATTGTGATTCCGTCTTACTTCTGCCATCTATATAACCATGGGTATCTTCAGAAAATTTCCAGGGGGGTGGCAAAATTCCTAGTAAACCACAAAATCCAGGGAAGTTTTATTGAGGTCAGTGAACGTATTAGTACATTTGCTTAGTATAAATAATGAAATAATGGAAATTACATTATAAAAGAAAAAGTAAATCGTGGCTACTTACAACAATAGTAGTCAGAATAGAAGCACAGAAGAGTGACAACAGAAAAAAAGACCAAGTGGTACATGGAATCTGCCCCATTTTATATGTATAATATATATATATATATGTATTGTGGGAGATTAGCTCGCGGGGATCACTTTTCAGAGGAAAATATTCAGTATGGAGGTCAGTTTCTTTAAAATCTGGTGGCTTTGCTAGGTTCATTCTCACAGGTTTGCAAGATCAAAACACATAACAAATGAAAACAAAACCTCGCAGTCTGGCACTAAACTATCGGGTTCCTTTCTATACAGTGTGGGGCTGGTCCCTACACCCACAAAACATAAGTACAGTGCAAACCTTGATCTTTGAGTCCAAATTATCACACAGAGCTCACTCGGCTTTCTCCCTCTGAGATCCAGAATAGAGCTCTACTCTGCTCTCTTCCTTTCATTAAATGCATTAAATGCAGGTGGAGAGGGGTTTGAGTGGACCAGAAATTCCAGGCGTGAACCAGCTCTGCCACGGTGACTGGCAAAACCCGGGTCAGACTCTCACTAGTTGTCTCAGAGTGATCGCATGTGAGGCGACTGGCCCGGTGTTCCACTGAGAACTTAAATGGCTGTAGGGCCAGGAACCACCTAGTCTCCCGGTTGTTACACATTCACTTAAGGGGGGCATGGTCAGTGACTAGCCTGAATGACCTTTCCAGCAGGTAGTATTTTATGGCCTCTAAGGCCCACTTGATAGCCAGGCACTCCTTCTCCACAATGGCATAATTAATTTCATGCCTATTAAGCTTCCTGCTTAAGTAGACGACCAGGTGCTCCTCACTATCTCTGATCTGGGACAGAACAGCACCTAGTCCCAATTCAGAGGTGTCGGTTTGAACCACAAACTCCTTTGTGAAGTCTGGGGTCACGAGCACTGGCTGTACACAAAGGGCTTGCTTCAACTTCTGGAAAGCCTTCTCGGCTTCAGGATTTAACTTAACAATTCCTGACCCTTTACATTTCATCAGATCGGGCAGAGGGATGGCAATGGTGGCAAAGTAGGGGATGAAGCATTGGTAATACCCTGTAATCCCCAGGAAGGCACAAACCTGTTTCCGGTTGGCACGAATCTGTTTCCGGTTAAGGCCACTTTTGAATAGCCTCGATCTTATTGGTCTGGGGCTTGATCAGACCCCGACCAATAATATGCCCAAGGTATTTGGCCTCCTCCAGACCTATGGCACATTTTTTCGGGTTGACTGTTAAACCTGCTACCCTCAGCGAATCTACCACTGTCTGCACCGGGGGGGGGCAGATGTGATTTCCAATCTGGGTTGTGGATGACCACATCATCCAGATAGGCCGCTGCATAAGGCCAATGCGGCCTCAAAGTTTTGTCCATCATCCTCTGGAAGGATGCAGGGGCCCCATGCAGACCAAACGGCATTCACTTGTATTGGAAGGATCGCTCGGGGGTAGAGAAGGTCATTTTTTCCTTTGCTGACTCCGTTAGGAGGATCTGCCAGTATCCCTTAGTTAGGTCTAGGGTTGTTATGTACGGGGCACCTTCCAACCTATCCACAAGTTTGTCAACCTGCGGTATCGGGTATGCATCAAACTTAGACATGTCACTCAGCTTCCAGAAATTGTTACAGAACCGGATAGTGCCATTGGGCTTTGGGACCAGTACTATAGGTCTCGACCAGGCGCTGTGGGACTCCTCTATCATGTCTAACTCCAACATGGTTTTTATTTCTCTCAACACCGCCTTTCATCTAGCCTCAGGTATTCGGTAAGCTTTTACATTTACACGGACCCCTGGTTCAGTGATTATGTCATGTTGTAGTACAGTGGTCAGTCCAGGTAGGGAAGAGAAAAAGTCTCTATTTTTACTGACAAATTCCTTAACGTTGTGGTTATGGGAACATCCGGGTCAGGGGTAACCTGTCCTTTTAGGGAGTGGGCATTGCCAATAAACTCTCTCTGTCCTTCCACGGTTTTAGGAGATTAACATGGTAAATCTGCTCCGGTTTCCTTTTCCCAGGCTGGTAAACTTTGTGGTTTACTTCCCCTACTCTTTCCCTTATCTCAAAGGGACCCTGCCACTTTGCTAGGAATTTACTTTCAACCGTGAGGACTAGCAACAGCACTCTGTCTCCGGAGTTGAAAGTCTGGGTTTTGGCACCCCGATTATAAACCCTTCTCTGGGCTTCCTGGGCTTGCTCTATATGCTCTCGTACAAGGGGCAAAACAGCTGCGATTTGATCCTGCATCAAGGAGATGTGCTCTATGATGCTTCTATAAGGGGTGGCCTCTCCTTCCCACCTCTCTTTTGCGACATCTAGCAGCCCCTTGGGATGTTTACCATACAAGAGTTCAAAGAGGGAATACCCCGTAGACGCCTGCGGAACCTCTCATATGGCAAACATATGGCACGGCAGCAAAAAATCCCAATTTAGCCCATCTTTATCCACCACCTTTTTTAGCATATTCTTGAGGGTCTTGTTAAACCTTTCCACCAGACCGGCAGTTTGGGGATGGTAAACAGAGGTACAAAGATGGAAGATTTTGTACAACTTGCACAATTCTCTGGTCACTCTGGATATGATGGGGCACCCTGATCCGTCAAGATCTCTTTAGGGATCCCCACCTGACTAAACACCTGGACCAGCTCCTTGGCGATAGTCTTAGCGGATGTGCTGGTGTCCCCGGCAGATTTTACTACTGGTCCCATGAGATCCATGCCAATTCGCTCAAATGGCACTTCAATTATGGAAAGAGGGACAAGGGGACTACGAAAATGGGGTGACAGGGCTGTCATTTGACACTCAGGGCATGATTCACAGTATTCTTTGACATCTGCATACAACCCATTCCAGAAGAATTTTTGGGTTATTTTCTCCCTGGTTTTCTCCATACCCAGATGTCCCCCTATTACATGCCCATGGGCCAGATCTAGCACCATCCTGCGGAAGGGTTTGAGAACCACTAGCTGTTCCACCTCATCCTCTCTGCATTTCACCACCTGATACAACAAATAATTTTTAAGCACCATGTAGGTAAAAGACACCCCCTAATTAAGATCCACAGGCTCCCCATCCATCACCTTCACGTTTTCTCTGGCTCTAAGGAGAGTGACATCCCATAGTTGTTCTGTACAGAAGTCCTCTCTTCGGACCTCTAGGTCGGGTACTACATTCAGTTCACTCTCACCATCAGGGTCAGAGACATTGTCTGGGTCCCTCCTCGGTCCTGCCACCAGTCTCCCCTTCCCTTTGGCAAAACGGGTCAGCGAAAGGTCCTGTGCTTTTGCAGCAGGAGGCTCTCTATCCTCCAGACTCCCTGTGCCTTTCCATTACCTCCAAAAATGGGGAAAATCCCTACTCACCTCGCATAACGTCGCATAACGTCACAATATACAGTCAGGTCCATAAATATTGGGACATTGACACAATTCTAATCTTTTTGGCTCTATACACCACAACAATGGATTTAAAATGAAACGAACAAGATGTGCTTTAACTGCAGACTTTCAGCTTTAATTTGAGGGTATTTACATCCAAATCAGGTGAATGGTGTAGGAATTACAACAGTTTGCATATGTGCCTCCCACTTTTTAAGGGACCAAAAGTAATGGGACAGATTAACAATCATAAATCAAACTTTCACTTTTTAATACTTGGTTGCAAATCCTTTGCAGTCAATTACAGCCTGAAGTCTAGAACGCATAGACATCACCAGATACAGGGTTTCATCCCTGGTGATGCTCTGCCAGGCCTCTACTGCAACTGTCTTCAGTTCCTGCTTGTTCTTGGGGCATTTTCCCTTCAGTTTTGTCTTCAGCAAGTGAAATGCATGCTCAATTGGATTCAGGTCAGGTGATTGACTTGGCCATTGCATAACATTCCACTTCTTTCCCTTAAAAAACTCTTTGGTTGCTTTTGTAGTATGCTTCGGGTCATTGTCCATCTGCACTGTGAAGCGCCGTCCAATGAGATCTGAAGCATTTGGCTGAATATGAGCAGATAATATTGCCCAAAACACTTCAGAATTCATCCTGCTGCTTTTGTCAGCAGTCACATCATCAATAAATACAAGAGAACCAGTTCCATTGGCAGCCATACACCCACGCCATGACACTACCACCACCATGCTTCACTGATGAGGTGGTATGCTTTGGATCATGAGCAGTTCCTGTCCTTCTCCATACTCTTCTCTTCCAATCACTCTGGTGCAAGTTGATCTTGGTCTCATCTGTCCATAGGATGTTGTTCCAGAATTGTGAAGGCTTTTTTAGCAAACTCTAATCTGGCCTTCCTGTATTTGAGGCTCACCAATGGTTTACATCTTGTGGTGAATGCTCTGTATTCACTCTGGTGAAGTCTTCTCTTGATTGTTGACTTTGACACACATACACCTACCTCCTGGAGAGTGTTCTTGATCTGGCCAACTGTTGTGAAGGGTGTTTTCTTCACCAGGGAAAGAATTCTTCGGTCATCCACCACAGTTGTTTTCTGTGGTCTTCCGGGTCTTTTGGTGTTGCTGAGCTCACCGGTGCGTTCTTTCTTTTTAAGGATGTTCCAAACAGTTGATTTGGCCACACCTAATGTTTTTGCTACCTCTCTGATGGGCTTGTTTTGTTTTTTCAGCCTAATGATGGCTTGCTTCTCTGATAGTGACAGCTCTTTGGATCTCATTTTGAGAGTTGACAGCAACAGATTCCAAATGCAAATAGCACACTTGAAATGAACTCTGGACCTTTTATCTGCTCCTTGTAAATGGGATCATGAGGGAATAACACACACCTGGCCATGGAACAGCTGAGCAGCCAATTGTCCCATTACTTTTGGCCCCGTAAAAAGTGGGAGGCACATATACAAACTTGTAATTCCTACACCGTTCACCTGATTTGGATGTAAATACCCTCAAATTAAAGCGGAAAGTCTGCAGTTAAAGCACATCTTGTTCATTTCATTGCGAATCCATTGTGGTGGTGTATAGAGCCAAAAAGATTAGAATTGTGTCGATGCCCCAATATTTATGGCCCTGACTGTATACTGTATATGTGTGTGTGTTTATGTGTGTTTAACCACTTCAATACTGGGCACTTAGAACACTTCCCGCCCAGACCAATTTTCACCTTTCAGTGCTGTTGCGATTTGAATGAGAATTGCGCGGTTGTGTGACACTGTACCCAAACAAACGTTTTATCATTTTGTTCCCACAAATAGAGCTTTCTTTTGGTGGTATTTATTCACCCCTTTTATTTTTTGCGCTATAAAAAAAAAAGACCGAAATTTTTGAAAAACATTTTTCTTTGTTTCTGTCACAAAACTTTGTATAAAGTACATTTTCTCCTTCACTGATGGGCACTGATGTGGCTACACTGATGGGCACTGATAAGGCTAGACTGACAGGCACTGAGGAGGCAGTACAGATTGGCACTGATGAGGTGGCACTGATAAGGTTGCACTGATGAGGCACATATGCAGCACTGATGGGTGGCACTGACAAGCAACACTGACGGGCACTGGTACGTGGCACTGATATGCAGCACTGATGGACACTCATAGGCGGCACTGATAAGTGGCACTGGGCACTGATAGGTGGCACTTTTAAGTGGCACAGGTGGGCACTTTTAGGTGGCACAGGTGGACACTTTTAGGGGGCACAGGTGGGAACTAATAGGTGGCACAGATGGGCACTGATAGGTGGCACAGGTGGTCACTGATAGGTGGCAGTGGTGGGCACTGGTGCAACACTGGGTTGGCACTGGCAGACATCATATATGGGCACAGTGCCATCTTTATAGTGCACTATATTGCCCTTACCTGGTGGTCTAGTGGAGGCTCCTTGGTGGTCCTCGGCAGCCTCTGTGTTCCTTCCCTGGTGGTCCTGGGCGGCCTCCTTGCGATGTCCGGGGGGGGCTCCCTGGTGGTCCTGATCGGCTCACTGGTGGTCCAGTGGGGTGATCCTGAGGGTGGCTGCGCTGATAAATGTTCAGCGCAGCCCCCCCGTCAGGCGAGCAGCCAATCGGCTCTCCGCTGCTCAGGTCTGCAGACCTGAGCAGAGGAAAAGCCGATAAACGGCTCTTCCTATTTACACAGTGATCAGCCGTGATTGGTCACGGCTGATCACATGGTAAAAGGCTTCGGATGGAAGCCTTTTACCTCGGTCGGTAATGCGGTGGGTCAGACTGACTCACGGCACCGCCGATCGCTGCGATGCGTGCCCCTGGGGGAGCGCGATCGTGAATTATCCTGAGGACGTCAATAGATGTCCAGTCAGGATAATGAACCACCCGCCTAGACGTCATTTGTCTATACGCCGGGCGGGAAGTGGTTGATATTAGAAAATATTAAATCAGTTACTAGACTATGTTAACATTTAAATTACCTCACATAATTGTATATGTTGTATCGTTTATCCGCATCAGAAAATAGGAATCTTTAAACCTTTGGTATGAATGAAATAAATATTACAGAAAAGTATCCCAGAAATTGGGAATCAAAATGAGATTCAGTGTGTAAGGTTATATTTTATACAAACATAAAGGGCAAACGTTTGAATCATTATATAAGTTCTTTGTACACTTTACTTGGGGCTGTATTTCCACCCAGAGCTGGCCCAAGACATTGTGCTGCCTGGGTCCAAGTCTTGAATATATTACTAAGTTTGCAAACGGGAAATACAAACATATTTTATATTGGAATGTGTGACTTAGAGTAAAACTAAGGGTTAAAGACCCTATGAAAAGACATTATAAATAAAGTAAGTATGGTTTCCAAATTTCTAAGGATAAAAGACTACGCCTATTTGCTATGTTGTATATGTTAATACACTCCATTAAATTTACAATTGTATCAGATCATTGACTAAATTATAAAAGATTATAGTTGGTGAAGGG
>BLSH010488194.1:766945-782658 GCA_018402905.1 Glandirana rugosa | reverse complement strand
AAAAAAAATAATAAAAACGCCCTAAATCAATGTCCATAGTTTGTAGGCGCTATAACTTTTGCGCAACCCAATCAATAAACGCCGATTGCGATTTTTTTTAACCAAAAATATGTCGAAGAATATATATCGGCCAAAACTGATGAATAAATTTGTTTTTTATTTTTTATTTTTGGATATTTATTATAGCAAAAAGTAAAAAAA
Source organism: Glandirana rugosa (assembly GCA_018402905.1). NCBI lineage: Eukaryota > Metazoa > Chordata > Amphibia > Anura > Ranidae > Glandirana > Glandirana rugosa. Next base: position 782,457 of record BLSH010488194.1, on the reverse strand, counting down.
TATTGTTTTTTTTCAAAATTGTTGCTCTTTTCTTGTTTATAGCGGCGATCAGAAATGACGCAGAGGTGATCAAATACCACCAAAAGAAAGCTCTATTTGTGGGAAAAAAAGGATGGCAATTTTGTTTGGGTACAACGTCGCACGACCGCGCAATTGTCATTCAAAGAGCGACAGCGCTGAAAACTGAAAATTGGTCCGGGCAGGAGGGGGGTTTAAGTGCCCAGTAAGGAAGTGGTTAAGCTGAAGCTTTAAGCCCCCTTTACACTTGAAAAGGTGCCTGCACTATTTTGGCATGACATTAGAATGTAAAGTTGGATCAAAATTGCACCAAAAGTCACTCCAAAGTCGCACTGGATATTTTGCGACTTTGGAGACACTCTAATGTGAATGAAGTCTAAAAGGATCAGAGAACCTGTGCAGTGGGCCCCAAATAAATCTCTATCAGAGGTATATAAACACATTCAATCACATGACAAAAAACACACAAATTTACTGCAGCTTTTCACCATCAGTCGTGATTACTTACACCTAGCACACACAGGCTGAATGTTGGGCGACATTGACCAGCTCAATAAAAACCGGCCGACATACATACGTGTGTATAGCAGCTGGTCCGACAGAAGCCAGATGTTCAGCTGGCTTCTGTTGGACAAGCATGCTGGAAACCCAGCAGCCTAAGAGCTCAGAGCCAATGGCTGAGAATGTACTGGTGGGGGGGGGGGCTTCCCCCTGTCAGAACACAATAGCTCAGCAGGGGAGATCACTGTACTAACATCAGCTTGTTAGTACAGCGGCTCCGATCTGAGCTGTCAGGTTTTTTTTCATTCAAAACAGAAAACTCGTAGTGTGTACTAGGCTTTAGTTAGATAATTAAACAAAATTGATTAAAAAAAACATAATTATATTAGACAACTTTCATAGCTGAACTCCATTCAGAAAAATAAAAAGTATTTTCGTTGTTATAATGGCCAGTGCCTGTCTGCAAATTCTTTCCTTGTAACCAGTTCTATGTTCTTTTGCTTCAACAGCATGATTACGTTTTCTGAGTCTTTGAGTGAATGCAGTCCCTGCTCTCCTGAACTATGCCTAAACACCATGCACTCCAACCTCTGAACTTCATTTTGTACCAGACATTTTGTAAAGCCCAGGGTGCAAATCGAAGTCACTAACTCCTGCTCACTCCAGCATTTCCTTTTCAGAAACCAGTGTCCATAATTTGATGAATTTGGCACATGATGCATCCAATTGCCTGTGACAGTCAGTGCTTTTATTGCTTATATAATAGTTGGATAATGAACACCTACAGCCATCAGTTAGAAAATCTTACTGCACACAGGTACCAGCCTTTTCTCTTTCAACAATAAAGAGGGAGAAAAAGTGTCACAATGCAGATACTGCTTTACACATCAGTCAAGTATGGAAGCTTGGAGTGTTATGTGTTCATATTTGAAAAGCCTCCTTTCTGTGCATGATTTGATGTAATCTATGAATGTAAATCATATGTCCACTTTAACAGTAAAATCTGTTACTGCAATGGGATCATACCACTTTTTCATGGATGGGCCGAGTCAGTATCCTAAAGATGAATGTACTGCCAAGAGTTTTATCTTCAGATGGTGCCTATATCGCTGTTCTTAAAGTTTATCTGGCATGGTTGGAACCCCCGTCTAACCTGTTAAATGCATGGGTTTACTACAGCTTTAAATGCTCAGGAGCTGTTGTTGCCGTCTGTGTCCCCACTTGCACCCTTGGGGGGCTTCCCCTGGTTCATCCCAGGGGAGCACCTCCCCTACTTTGGCACATGGGCAGGGGACGGAGAGGCACGGTGTGGAAGGTTCATAAACTAACAAAGCCTTATTTTCATTGAACTGGCTCCATTCACAGTTTGGCCGATTCCTGATGGATGAGTGGCGCTACAGACAGTTGCATCATTTTGTTCATAGTTTACCTCATACCATTAGTCCCCCATCCTCCCTGACTCCATTTGAGAAGCTGTTCATGTCTGCCAACCCTGTTCCCCACTCTATCTCAGTGCTTTATGAGATGCTGCAGTCCCAGTTTATATATGGGAGTGGGTTAGAGAACTGTGACATACGTTTATGGAGAATCAATTGGATAACTTGTACAACCTTATCTACAAGAGTTCTGTGGACATGAAGATGCAAGAAAATAGCTTAAACCGGTTCCCCACCGCGCGCCGTCTTTTTACGGCGGCAGTGGGGGAGCCCTGCGTGAATCGCCGTAAATAAGCGGCGATCTGCTTTTAGCCACCGGGGGGGCGCGCGCGCGCGCCGGCGGCGCGCACCCGCTGCACTCCTGGGGAGTGTGCACGCGGCTCGGGTGGACCCGATGTCCGCCGGCAAGCCGCGATGAGCGGCTACAGGGAAAGAACGGGGAACCGCCGATGTAAACACGGCGGTTCCCCGCTCTGTCAGTGGGGTATGAGAGATCTACTGATCCCTGTCACTGGGATCAGTTAGATCTCTCATGCCCATGTTAGCCCAACCCCCCCACAGTAAGAACACACCCAGGGAACACAGTTAACCCCTAGCTCCCCCCCCCCAGGTTAACCCCTTCACTGCCAATGACATTTATACAGTAATCAGTGGACATTTAAATTTCTGATCGCTGAATAAATGTCATTGGTCCCAAAAAAGTGTAAAAAATGTCCGACATGTCCGCCCCAATATCGCATTACCGCTAAAAATCGCAGATCGTCGCCATTACTAGTAAAAAATAAATAAATAAATAAAAACCCCAGAAATGAATTCTCACCAGCCGTAAACGCGGCCACTTTTGCGCAAACCAATCAATAAACGCCGATTGCGATTTTTTTTATCACAAATATGAGGAATTATATAAATCGGCCAAAAATGGTGAAAAAAAATGTTTTTTTATATATTTTTTTTGATTTGAATTTTAGCAAAAAGTAAGAAATGTGTTTTTTTTTGCAAAATGGTCGCTCTTCTTTTGTTTATAGCGGCGATAAGAAATGACGCAGAGGTGATCAAATACCACCAAAAGAAAGCTCTATTTGTGGGAAAAAAAGGACGCAAATTTTGTTTGGGTGCAACATCGCACGACCGCGCAAGTGTCAGTTAAAGCGACCCAGCGCCGAATCGCAAAAAGTGCTCTGGTCCTAAAGCTGCAAACCTTCCGGTAGGTAAGTGGTTTAAGCTATTGACCCGGTGGTACAGAGTTCTAGCTACTCTGGCCAGAATTTACCCGGCAGTATCAGATGTCTGTTGGAGGCTGTGGGCTTTGCGGTACCTACTTACACATATGGTGGGAGTGCCCGAGGTTTGGCCCTTTTGGCAAGATGTCAGAGCCCAGATAAAGGTTATACTGGATATTGATATGAATGGCTCCCCATTGGAGTTTCTATTTCACATGCCATCCATTCCTCTTCGCATCTACCGTAAATTGGTTTTGCCACACCTTCTAAATGCTGCCAGGCGCCTAATCCCTGTGCACTGGAAGTCGTCTCATGTTCCTGGACGTCCTGACTGGATTCGTCTGATTAATACTATCGTGGTTGGCGGAGGAATGGGTGGGAAAGTGCAAGGACAAACATGAAAAGTTTTATAGTGTCTGGGCCACCTGGATACATTATACCTCGAATGTGGTACAGGTGCTATAGTTTATTATTACCTCTAGACTCTGTGTGCCTTGGTTATTGGTACCGGAGACCCCTCCCCTATGATAATAGGTTTATATGTCTTTTTTTGGACTGGGACCTGCATGCTACAGACCCCCCAGAATATTTATGTTAATACCACTTACGATTTCAGATAAAGTGCTGACTGTTTTTGTACTATTGAACATTTGGGATTTTAGTATTCATAGGGTACTCAACCCTCCCATTCCCCCTTCCTCTTTTTGCCCTTTCTCCCATTTCCCATACCACCCCCCTTCCCTTTTTCTCATTTTGTGTCACAATTGGTGCACTGTTCCTAGTATTGTTTATGGATGTACAGCCTTGGTTTGGTCCACTGGTTTACATGCACAACCCCCCATGTTACACGGGTATAAAAGAAGGTGTTGTCATATGATGTCTGCAACTGTATGTACCAATACACTTTCTGAAACGTATGTCGCAGATTTGTGATTCATGGTTCTTTACCCTTGTCTTATATGCTTTTTTTTTCTTATTGTGTGTCATTCCTTTCTTTTTGAAAATTAAAATAAAGATTATATAAAAAACAGTAAAATCTGCTATTTCAAATGATGCATTAGTTGCTAAGCTGGTATTAACGTATTCAGCTTTTTTTAGGCTTCCTGAAATGTTCTCTGGGCTTTGGACGCTGGAAGGCCGCAACTGGAGAAGGTCATCAACTGCAACAAAGCCTGCGATCCTTAAGGTTAGCAGCAGTTACACATTCAGGGTTCCTGATGGGAGTACAGTTTGTCTGACGGAAGGAGATGTTCTGGTATTGCTGAGCAAGTTGAATAAAGACTGGTGTCAGGTCAAGAAAGTTGGAGATAGTGAAAACACCAAGCCATTTCAAGTGCCCACCTTTTACATCAATGAACTGATAAGTCGGAGAAGTGTGGGACCCAGAAACAAAGCTAAAGAAAGCATAGGTAATATACTTTTCCCCTATTCTTTAATAGTTTTGTTATACTGATTACTGAAATTTCAATTTTGGGCAGATACTGACAATGACTTTTTAGATCTCTCCAGAACTCTGATGAGAAGAACTCTTCCTATGATTCACTAAGGTGTCCATTTATGAAACTGTGAACAGCAGTGATCCCAAGGATCACGGCTGATCACAGTTCATTATTGGTTTATGAAGCAGAGATAATCGGGGGAGAACACGTTGTCCGCTGATTATTTCTGAACATGGAGAAGCTGTAACTGGCTGACACAGAAATGGCCAGTTTATGAAGCTGCGATCTCAGCACTTCACTGGTGATCTGGGTCAGAATTCATCCTCCCCAATTCACCAGCTCAGAGGTGGGGGGGTAGGGGAATCCTGGGGAAGAAGGAAGATTATAGACTTCCTCCTGCCTCGTTCAGACCCCCCAACACAGTAGCCATGTCCCCTTGCCCTGTATATGTGTATATATGTATATGCATATATGTGATGTGTGTGTGTATATATAATGTATGTGTGTGTATATGTGTATATATAATGTGTGTGTGTGTGTTTATATATACATATATAGTGTAGGGAGGCTAATAATTTTATTAACAAGGTGGGCGGTCTCCTCCGAGAATGTCCGTTACTGAGCAGTGATAATTTGATCACTGCTTAATAAACTGACATCTTGGTGTTTCTGTGAATTTCTGGTGTGATCTACACAGGATCATAAATTGGCACCCAGAGGAGAAAGATCTCCTCTGTCAATGCCAAAGAATGAAGCAGTGGATTTTTTCCACTGCTTCATAAACGAACAGCTAAGTCTGCTCACTGAAATGTTTTGCATTAATTTCACAAAAAATGTTCAGCTAAAGTATTACAATTTATTGGCTAAACCAGTGGACATTTCTTCTCAGGAATGTTGCCTCACCTTTTCACGCTGAATTAGCCAATATAATATAATGTATTTCATTGACGTGCTTCTAATGCCCATTTTTTATAGGGTGGGTAGAGGCAGAACTCCTGTCAGGCGACCATTGTCACCAAGACTGCAAGTGGGAGAACAAACAGTTGTCCTCTGAACAGGAACAGGGGGAAATCTTTCAATTGGATTACTTGTTCTAGTGACAACTGCCTAAATGAGGATTTTGTCTCCTTGAAGAGATCTTATCTCACTAACAGATGTTCCCAAGGGGACGTAGACTAAAAAAAAGTGACAACGGTTTTAACATGTGCCCACTCTATCCAAACAAAAAAAAAGTTTGCGTCTGTGCATTGTGGTTAAAATATTTTTCACTTGCTAAATTTTTGGTGCAATTGCCATTAAAATGCACTTTACATAGAGCTCATTGCAAACACATCTAAAACACACATAAAATGCAAAAATGCAGAATTGGGATCTCAGTGGAGCTGATCTTGCTAATTAATGCCTGGGATCTGGATATTTTTTGGACAAACTGCTCCTTCATAATCAGGAATTTCTGAAGCCAGGATAATGTAACTTGTAAATAAAATTTACAGTGCTTGTGACATTAGTGAATTAATATTCACTATTGTCTTCCAGTTTCTCCTCCCGGCCAATCAGGACAGGAGGCGGGTCTTAAGACCAGATTGGCTGGGAGGAGAAACTGGAAGACAATAGCAAATATTGATTCACTAATGTCACAAGCACTGTCCCCTGAGCCCAACCTTTTTGAAGCCAAATAGAGCCTCAGGCTCTAATTATGTGCTTCAAAAAAAACTCATAGAAATCTATGCATCCAGCTCCCCGTATGGAGATGAGGGGGCCGACGCATGGAGATTAGGGGGGCGGCGCCCCTAATGGACCGGCTGCCGCTGACAAGTGTACAATTCTGAAATGTAAGAAGAAAAGGTTTGGGACTTTAAATGAAGCACGTGACACATAGCTGGTAGAGTGGTCAAAGGCATGATAGCACATTTATACTTTCCTATATATATATATATATATACAGATATCATGATGACATATTATCATTATAATTCATACATATATATATATATATATATATATATATATATATAAATATATATATAATCAAATGTCATGAATAACACATTGCAGTATAAAACAAAATTACTGTGAGCTGGCTTATAATCCATATCATAAAATATATCAACATCCTTAATGAGTGCAGAAAGTTCATAATAATCTAAGCTGTAAACGCATGATTATAATGCATCTAGAAAAGCTCATTCTGAAATGTGACTGTTTAGCAGGAATAATTAGTAATGTTTATTTATTTATTTATTTCAGGTACTTACAGTATCTCACAAAAGTGAGTACACCCCTCACATTTTTGTAAATATTTTATTCTATCTTTTCATGTGACAACACTGAAGAAATGTCACTTTACTACAATGTAAAGTAGTGAGTGTACAGCTTGTATAAGGGTCCTTTCACAGGTACGGACCGTTCAGGTCCGCCTGTCAGTTTTTCAGGTGGACCTGAACGGACACTCCATTCTCCTCCATGGAAAGACGGATGTCAGCGGTGACATGTCCACTGACATCCGTTCTGCTCTGATCCACTAAATCCAGACAGATGGAAACCCTATTTTCCATCCGTCTGGCAGATCGGATGAAAACGGACAGACAGTCCGTTTTCGTCCGATCCCCCATAGAGTGCAGAGCCTGACCTGTCATCCGCCGGCTCAGCGGGGATGAACGGATGGATCCCCGCTGAACAGCGGAGTCCGTCAAAACGGAGCATAACAGTGTAAATTTGCTGTACCCTGAAGGTAACTGAACACACAACCATTAATGTCTAAATCGCTGGCAACAAAAGTGAGTACACCCCTAAGTGAAAATATCCAAATTGGGCCCAATTAGCCGTTTCCTTCCCTGGTGTCATGTGATTCATTAGTGTTACAAAGTCTCAAGTGTGAATGGGGAGTAGGTGTGCTAAATTTGGTGTTATCGCTCTCACTCTCTCATACTGGTCACTGGAAGTTCAACATGGCACCTCATGGCAAAGAACTCTGAGGATTTGAAAAAAAATGTTGGTCTACATAAAAATGGCCTAGGCTATAAGAAGATTGCCTAGACCCTGAAACAGCTGCAGTGCAGTGGCCAAGACCATACAGCGGTTTAACAGGACAGGTTGCACTCAGAACAGGCTTCGCCATGGTCGACCAAAAGTTGAGTACACGTGCCCAGCGTCATATCCAAAGGTTGTCTTTGGGAAATAGACGTGTGAGTGCTGCCAACATTGCTGCAGACGTTGAAGGGGTAGGAGGTCAGCCTGTCAGTGCTCAGACCATACACCGCACACTGTATCAAATTGGTTTGCATGGCTGTCATCCCAGAAGGAAGCCTCTTTTAAAGATGAAGCACAAGAAAGCTGTGGAACCATGTCCTGTGGTCTGATGAGACCAAGATAAACTTATTTGGTTCAGATGGTGTCAGGCATGTGTGGCAGCAACCAGGTGAGGACTCCAGTGACAACCTGTGAAGCTCTGGTGAACGCCATGCCCAAGAGGCTTAAGGCAGTGCTGGAAATTTGGACCTTTTCACTTAGGGGTGTACTCACTTTTGTTGCCAGCGGTTTAGACATTAATGGCTGTGTGTTGAGTTATTTTGAGGGGACAGCAAATTTACACTGTTATACAAGCTGTACACTCACTACTTTACATTGTAGCAAAGTGGAATTTCTTCAGTGTTGTCACATGAAAAGATGTAATATAATATTTACAAGAATGTGAGGTGTGTACTCGCTTTTGTGAGATACTGTATATAGCACTGTCAATTTACGCAACGCTTTACACATATATATTCTACATTCACATGAGTCCCTGCCCTCAAGGAGTCCCTAACACACATTCATACATAGACATACTGGGGCCAATTTAGAAAAGAGCCAATTAACCTACCAGCATGTCTTTGGAGTATAGGAGGAAACCCACGCAGGCACAGGGAGAACATGCAAACACCAGGCAGGTAGTGTTATGGATGGGATTCAAACCAACGACCCCAATTCTGCTAGACAGAAGTGCTAACCACTTAGCCACTGTAATTGATCTTCCCTCTTTCCTCATTAGACTTCAATAAAGCTGGCCATACATCACTAGACTTTTAAACTAACGTTGGTATGAACATTCCTATAAAAGTTCTTTGTACATGCATTAATAAACGGCAGTTGTTTGAAAGGACTTCAATATTTTGTTTGCTACTAACATTTGGTTTTGAAATTAATGTAATTATCTGAACAAAAACCACATACCCTATAAAACATTTGTTAGAGAAAAGTTTTCCATCCTTCTTCAAATTTTCTCATCACTGTGATCAAAAATGAACATGGATTTGACCCCACTAATGTTTAGAAAATCGTAGGAACCCTCCTAAATTAAGATATAAAAATAATTATACTACACTAGACACTCCAATAATTTCTTATTTGGGAAATTCTTAGGCAAATTCCATTCCCATTCTAGTATACTCATAGTTTAAAATTCTGGAACTACTGCGATGCCTCATAATAGCAAAGTTTGCACTAGAAGATCTTTAGCTTGAAACTGAAGGAATAACAAGTATGCAGTAGGCATTTACTGTAGGTGTTATTGTAAACCAAGGCTTTAAACACAAGTGCATTGTTTCATTTTTCTTGTTCAAGGTTTTTATTAAGAGAAGAAAATAAAAGAACAGGATGGCAGTACAGTACAATGTGTATACTGAGAATATGTTTAAACCCAACGCAGGGGTATAGCATGTGGGGAACATCCCCAAGATTAAGTATAGATCAATGTAATTTATAATATAAAGCAGACATAGTTAACAAACATAAGGAGGCATTAACAGTTTAAGTTTAGAACGGGAACAAGAGGACAAATAGCCAGGGAAGGACAGACCTCGCATATGGGGATCTCGGTGGCACGCTTGCTCGAAAATAGTCATTGATGGGAGAGAAGGTTCTGAACGTGTGTAGGGGGCGTAGAAGTGTGGAGATAGCGGAAAATTTCAGAGTTAGGGAGGCCAAAGGTCTCACATAATGAAGGGAAGGACCTGAAGGTGTCAGAGGTGTAAAAGGAATGTGTGCGAATTAGGCTTGCATCCATCCATATCAGAAACGAGGATGGGGATACCCAAGCTGGGTAGAAAGCTGGGTTACGGAAGTAGAACAAAAGGGGGTTATGGAGTGACTGAAGTTTATACTTGAATTTAAGGGTATCCCAGAGACATAATGAGTGGCTAGTGATCGGGTTGATAATGGTCTTGCGGTCCTTAGGCTTGAGCCACAATAGGTTAGCGAGTGACAGGGGGTCGCAATCGACCGCTTCCAGATCTACCCAGAGGGGGACCTCTTTCGTTGTATGGTATTTGGCGAGTATGGATATTTGTGCCGCCTGGTAGTACCTTGAAAAACAGGGCACACCTAGGCCTCCATGTGTTTTGTGTAAATAAAGTACTGATTGAGATATGCGGGGTCTTGTTTTGTCCCAAGTGTATTTGAACAACCTTCGTTGTAGGATTAGAAGGAAATGAGCCTGTACAGCAATGGGAAGGACTCTGAACAGGTATAGCTCGATGTACTCTATCAATTTCAAGCCTTTCAATGGGGATAGCGGGGGCCAACTCTTGGAAAAAGGGCCGTGACTGTTGATTGGAGATCTATTATGGTCTCTGGTAGGCCTCTGATCCGAACGTTGGATCGTCTGGCCCTGTTTTCTTGATCTTCAATCTGAGCTTGCAGGGTTAAGTTTGCTTGTCTCAGCGCTTCAAGCTCATCAGCATGATTACAGATATGTGTCTCAAGCTCATCAGTTCGCAGCTCTAATTCGGAGGTGCAGTGGCCCAACTCTCTAATTTCTTCTGAAAGTCGGCCTGTAATTTGATCGGACGTATGTTGTAGGGCCCGAGTCAGCATATGCTCAAATTGTTGTAGGAGGGGGTCTGCCTGAGTATGGCCCATACAGACTGCAGGGGGGAGGCCAGGGGTTCATTATCAGACTCACCCTCGTCTGGATGCACTGTCTGTCTTTCTTTGTGTTTCGGCGTCCGCATGGAGCTGCTGTGAGGAGAGGCAGGCGGCGCCATCTTGGAGGAGGCCCGAGCTAGGATGTCACGTATGTTTTTGCTCCGCAGTTTGTGTCTGGAGCTGCCCGCGACCATATTCGGGTGCACAGGGAGTGAGGATATCTCGGCTGCAGCGGCAGGCAGTGTCGGTGAAGCTTGGGTGCGGTATAGACGGCTGAATGACCTGTGCCTGTGCGGATCTCTAGCTATGCATGTCTGTCGCCGAGAGCTTCGCGCATGCGCCCCCCACATTGTTTCATTTTTATATTTCCTAGTCTATGCAGCATCAGCTTCAGCAAGCATTTACAAATGCATGTTTAGGATTTTACTGTACAAAGAGAAATTATAGTTTCCATTTAAACACAATATGCTTTGGTTAGTCTACTAGAGCAACAGTTGAGCAATGCAGAAGCACAGAAAATTAAAATTGTGATTCGGGCACAGGGCTAGCAATGACCAGATAACTGAGATATTGTTGCTTGCATTAATGCCGATGTGAAAGAAAATATGAAAAATTAACAAGCAATTCTATTCTATTCATGAGGAATTTTCTTTTTCAGGGAGCAAATTGTTTCACAGATCTCAGGATAACCTGTTGGTTTCCTGTTTTGCACCTTCCCTAATGGAGGAACATTATTACGTTAAACAGTATTGTGAGGGTTCTCCACAAAAGGATGCTGAGAAGCCATTTCAATCCAACTCTTTAACAAGGACTCATAAGAAGTCTGCTAGCTTCTCCCTCAGTTCTTCGTGGCATGGACAGTTCCCCAAAAGTGAAAAGCAGTCATCATTGTTCCAAAAATGTGTTTCTGAAAAGGTGAGTTAATAATACATTTAATGTATACTTTACTTTTTACTGGCTTTCACCTGAAGTTTTAAGATATATGTTTTACATTTGTCAGAGGAATAGGAAGTGAAGGGATATCTTCCAATCAGGACACTAGTTCCAGTGGCAAATGTCCAAAAGGGGATTTTTCCTCACTTTAGAGAAATTTTATTTGACATTTTGTTATGCTTCTTTGATAGGATGTAAAAGGAAATATATGCAGTACTGATTAACAATTTCCTCCTCAATTCTAACACAAAAAAGGGTATTATAAGATTGCTCTTATGCTAAACTAAAGCTGACCATACATAGATTTAAATTCATTCGGTACAGCTGAGACTGGCCAAATTGAAATCCATGTGTTAGATGGGCAGCTAACTACATTTTCTATTTAAGGGTTATCCGTACCCCCTCGTTTGATGATATTTTTGCATTGAACTTTTGGTCTTTTCTTGTGACCCTCCAAAAATACCTTAAGAGAAGGGATAGAGACTCCTTCTCCTGGTTTGGGAGAAATGGCAAAAATGAGTGTGCTCCCACACATCCTTTACCCATTCCAGACCCTCCCAATCAACTTTCTGAGTTACTTCTTCAAGCTTACAGTATATGGTCCGAATTTCACAGTTTCAAATGGCCAACAAATAACATTGGGTAAATGCTGGCAATCTCCCCAAAAATATACTACAAGGAGGCATTGGCTTCCCTGATCCGATATACCTTCAAGTAACTTACATGGCTAGAGCTATAGACTGGAATAAACATAAAGCCATTAAACTATGGGTTCAACTGGAACAAAACCAACTGCCTTGCCCGATACAGGGTCTTCTGTGGTTGCCACAATCATCCCGCTCCCTAGCAAACCCTTCAGAATCTTTCTTGGGATGATCAACTTCTCTCAAGAGCCCCCAAGCTCTCTATATACTCCCTGATCCTTGACCATCCATCTTTTTCCCCAGGCATCGAAGACAGAGGATTTCTGTCTTTGGTACAGGCAAGTACATTTAGGATCCAGAATTTGCTTAATCCAACCGGATGAAAGTCACTACTGGAGATGTAGACTTTGACTGCACCCCCACTTTCCCAGTGGCGAGTGATCCAACTTAGGCATTTTCTCTTAACTCTTCTTAAACCTCAGGACCTGACTGCAACTGCTGCTCCATTTGTACGTACATGTCTTGATCCCTCCCCCATGGATCCTGCCATGTTTCTTTCCTATCAATCTCTTAATTGGCTGCCTACTTATTATGTTCCTCCATTTCTTCTTAAATGGGAAAGAGATCTTAAAAACGTGTTTTAGCCTGAACAACATTCTTTATTTCGCCCATAAAATCATCTATCGCCAATAAGGTTCAGGAACTGGGCTATAAAATCATAACCAGGGGGTGCTGGGTGCCTACGACCCTTCATAGATGCTATCAGCAGGGCTTTCCAGTCTGTTGGTGCTGTGGATAGGAAATGGTACATTTCTGCACATCTTTTGGAGCTGCCTCTCTCTTAAAAGTTTTTGGAATGTAGTGCTAGTTCATATTAAAAAAACTTATGAATGTTGACCTTGACAACAACCCCACAACACTTCTGCTGCATCTGAATCACCTTTCTAGGATATATAATATATATATAAACACTATTTGTTGATACACCTAGTTATTGCTTGCAGCAAGAGCATGCATTTCACTTAAATGGAAACATTGGTGGATCGGTCTCCAGGAGCCATGCCTCTACTACGTCAGCTTTTTCTGACTCGTTGACCAAACTTTGTTTGACTACCCGGCTCCTGGTTCATTTTGCCTTGGTAAGATATACTGGCCTCTGGCTTTGTTCACTTGATCGCAGCAAGTTTTGTTTGTGGTTCAACTCCTCTTCTAAACACCACAGGGGCCATGCATGGAATTATAGGTTTACAACCATTAGCCCCTGAAGAAGCCGGGCATGGCGAAACATGTTGGGACACAATCCATCAATACCGTTGTAAACCCTCTGTATTATGTCTGTGTTACTATGTACTCCACACAATGGATAAAATGTTTTTAAACACTCATGTGTTATCATGTTATTTTAATTGAACATTATTAAAATATTTACTTTTAACTCTGCTGTCTAACTCTGTAAAAATGCCTACTTTTCCCCAGACCGTCTTGGTCTAACTCCCTGATATTTAACTCATATGGGGGATGAGGTACGTGAAATATACGTGGCTATCTAATGGTAAATTTCTGAGCTTCTGAATTAAAATGAAGAATTTGAAAAAAAATGTGTGGCTACTGTGGTTGAACAGAAGTCGATCTACTGATCTTCTGCATCAATAGTCTGCAACGCTGATCTGTGTATTCTGATGGCGAGGGAGTCTCTCCGCTGTCAGAATACAATGACACGGTAGGAGGATTCCTGTGTATGGAGGAATCAGTCAGTTTTTACTGTTCAATCTGCTGGCTGAACGAAAAACAAAACAAAACTGGCCCATGTATGGCTTTGTACACGTGTCCAGGCAGTTTAAGTACAGTAACATAATAAAAGGGACCCTGTATGATACAATATTTGCTTTAATTCCTGTCACAATCTATGCGTGCCTATATATACAGTATATATTGTGGCAGGTCGGGCCTGTGCCACTGTTTGAAATGGCGGTCTGGGCCACGTTTTCTAGGAAGCAAGCACACTGGTGATGCAGGTGTGTCCTGCATTCATATGAAGCCAGAAGTCAGTGGCCCCACCCTCCTGATGGGGTCATTGTGTGAAGGGAGCTGTGAGGTGCACAGGACAGGAAAAATAAAGGCCCAAGCCTGGGAAGATGTAGCACCTGGGAGCTGCAGGAGAAACAGTCAAGCTGGCAAAGGTACAGTGTTTTGTGCATGAGCACTGGGACTGTGTGTTTGATGGTCTGGAGTACCAATGCGTGAAGCCTGAGCAGTGAAACTGCAAAGAGAGCCACAAGGCTGAATTCTATGTTTTGTTGCATTGATGGTGCGAACTAGGAAACTATTCAAGTGTGAACTATTTGTTTTAAATAAAAGTGGGCAGAAAAAGCCCTGAAACATACTTTTGTTGTGGAGTAAACTCACTGTTTGGCGCTATCAATGAGCTACAAATTCCCAAACATGTCACTATATATCAGGGGTGGCGAACAAGTTAGACACAAAGAGCCAAAATTTTAAACTGTGAGAGTCAGAGAGCCACACCACGCAGTGACCTGCCAAAACAGACAAACACTCACACAGAAGTGGCGCGGCGCGAATCGGCGCGATGCGGCGCTCGAGGCGATCTCAAGGCGCCTTGCGAGGAGACTTCTATCATAGAAGTTAATGCAAGCTGGCTGAGATCGCCCTGAGAGAAACATGAAACTTGGCAAAGAGCCACAGTATATACAAAATATAATAAGAGGCAAAGAGCCGCATTCATTATGGCCGGGAGCCGCATGCGGCTCGAGAGCCGCGTGTTCGCCACCCCTGCTATATATATATATACAGTATCTCACAAGAGTGAGTACACCCTTTACATTTTTGAAAATATTTTATTATATCTTTTCATGTGACAACACTGAAGAAATTACACTTTGCTACAATGTAAAGTATTGAATATACAACTTGCACTGCCTTAATCCTGTTTTAATTTGATGCAGCGTGCAGCGTATGGTCTGAGCACTGACAGGCTGACTCTCCACCCCTTCAACCTCTGCAGCAATGCTGGCAGCACTCATATGTCTATCTCTGGATATGATGCTGAGCCTGTGCACTCAACTTCTTTGGTCAACCATGGCGAGGCCTGTTCTGAGTGGAACCTGTCCTGTTCAACCGCTGTATGATCTTGGCCACCATGCTGCAGCTCATTTTCAGGGTTTCACCACCACATTATGGGTGTCAGGTCCGAGCATTCCTAGATGAACAGTTTCCTGGAAAGTGGATTGGTCGTCGTGGGCCAGTTGAATGGCCCCCAAGGTCTCCCGATCTCACCTCTCAGTCGGACAGTCACGAGTCTGGTATGCGACGTGCGACGTAGTTTAATTTTGTCCTAATTCCGTCACGTTCAACATATAAGTTATGAAATGTAACATCGTTTCACATTAAAGAAGTCAC
>BLSH010488194.1:725078-735368 GCA_018402905.1 Glandirana rugosa | reverse complement strand
TTTGGTTGTCTGTAAGGCTGCATTCACACAGGGGCGACCCGACTTTGACGCGACTTTGCTAGGCAATTTCAGCGCGACTTTCAGCGCGACTTCCAGCGCGACTTCCAGGGACTTGAGGCGACTTTACAACACAACTTTTTCCAGGCGACTTTGCCTTGACCAATCAGAAAAGGGAGGGAGGGGGTTGCCTAAAAATAAATTCTATTCTTTTCACTACAAAGTCGCTTTTATTTAGATGGGGGATCCGACTTGGAGGCGACTTCTATTCAATTCTATGGGCACAAGTCGGATAGAAGTCGCCTAGAAGTAGTACAGGAACTTTTTCTGAAGTCGTTCCGACTTCAGTAGTGTATATTAAGACGGCTCCCATTCATTTCAATGGGATTTCAGATGTCAAGCGACCTGGGGCGACTTGAGGCTACCCAAGTCGGAGCGACAGTCGCCCCTGTGTGAATGGTGCCTAAATGTTTGAACTTTGATTAGTGAACAGATGTAATCAATTGCCCAATGCTTCTTGTGCAAAATAACTAAATATAATGAGTTCAGCAAACGACAGTAACTGAAGTCTGTTATAATTTACTCAAACTTAAAGTGGTAGCAAACCCTCCTATCATTTTCAGCCAAGGAAGCTGCCATCTTGGCCTCTGTTTAATCTACAACTGCCATGATGCTGCACATGTGATCAGCTATGATACCAGCCATTGGATTGTTTGACAGTATGGTTTAGAGCACAACCAATGGGAGTGTTACATATCCGAAACATGCCGGAAATGTGACTGGTTTTTAACCTGTTAAATGCATGGGTTTACTATCGCTTTAACTGATGTTGTGTTGGCATTGTGCTATTTATTTTTAGAAAAAGTAATGATTCACAAACATTATATCACATTGTAAAAATGTATAAATGTCCAGACAAAATCATTTTTAGTTTTGGATATAGGTGATATGGTGACAGGAAGTGATGGGAAATATTTATATATTAATATTATTATTATTATCATCATACAGGATTTCAATTAGATTTAGTGCCAACAGTTGTGCAGCACTTTACAAAATGAAAGCAGCCAGTGCAGTTACAATAAAATTCAATATAGGGGGGATTAGAAGGCCCTGCTTACAATCTATGAGAGGGGGTCAAGTGATACGAAAAAGTAATAACTGTGCGGTATGAATATAGAGAAAGTAAAAAAGACAGTTCATTAGTTAAAAGTAGAGTATTAACAAGAGAACTTTCCCTCAAATAAATTGGGATTTTCAGGGCACAGATAATAAAGTCAAATTATGTATATAAAAAATATATTTTATTACAATTTTCTAAAGTAAGAAAACAGACAAGTCATTGCGACAAATATAGAAAGATCATAAAATACTTATAATCAAACAGGAGTGAATTTTAAACAGCAAAGGTTTACTGTCTCATGAATTGCATGATTCTTGCCAAGTAGCTCAATTAGCTCGACATGTTTCAGGATATTCCAATCCTTTCTTCAGGGGCATTCATACAAGACAAGACTCCCACTTTTTGCAGCGTGCTACACTCCCATCCAGCAAATAGCCACCCCGACAGCCACCGGGCCGGTGGATAAAAATCCACCCAAAACATGGCCCAGTGGATGGGCTAATGGACAAACAGTGCCCCACTGAACTCCCAAAGGGGGTTCCCCAGATGAGCCACACCCCGGGAGGAACGGATATCAGACGGCCAGGAATGGTGAGTGTTCCTATCAAACTCCCTATGATGAAGGGCAGGGTCTGTTTGGTCAGCAATTCCTATATCCGAAGTCCCAGTCCTACATTGAAGGTAATTTCCATCAGGGAATGTCCACGTGTCGCTTCTGTGGCATGGCAGACCCTGCCCTTCATCATAGGGAGTTTGATAGGAACACTCACCATTCCTGGCCGTCTGATATCCATTCCTCCCGGGGTGTGGCTCATCTGGGGAACCCCCTTTGGGAGTTCAGTGGGGCACTGTTTGTCCATTGGCCCATCCACTGGGCCATCTTTTGGGTAGATTCATATCCACCGGCCCGGTGGCTGTCAGGGTGGCTATTTGCTGGATGGGAGTGTAGCACGCTGCAAAAAGTGGGAGTCTTGTCTTGTATGAATGCCCCTGAAGAAAGGATTGGAATATCCTGAAACATGTCGGGCTAATTGAGCTACTTGGCAAGAATCATGCAATTCATGAGACAGTAAACCTTTGCTGTTTAAAATTCACTCCTGTTTGATTATAGGTATTTCATGAGTCATGCAATGACTTGTCTGTTTTCTTACTTTAGAAAATTGTAATAAAATATATTTTTTATATATATAATTTGACTTTATTATCTGTGCCCTGAAAATCCCAATTTATTTGAGGGAAAGTTCTCTTGTTAATATTAACATTCTGGGATGCGTGGTACATAGGGTGTTTAATACCCAAGTGATCAGAACTTGCTACATTAGTTAAAAGTAGAGTAGGCTTCTATAAAGAGATGGGTTTTCAGGGATCACCTAAAGGTAGACAGAGTAGGAGATAGGGACAGATTGATGTAAGGAGTTCCAGAGGATGGGAGAGGCTCTGGAGAAGTCCTGGAGGCAAGCATGGGGGGAGGTAACAACGGAGCTAGAGAGCAGAGCATTATATAAGTTGACCTTATAAAGGTTATTTGGATCCTATGGAGGAAATGCCAGCATGAGCAATTGGCATGACCTCTTACCAAACCACCTACAGAAGGGAAAGTTCTGCTCTTCCTCCTCCTCCTCCCTCCTATGCTATATTTAGATCATTTTTTTAAGGGGGGGGGGGGTACCTAGTTTTGACATGTACCCAGTCCCACTTTCGCTTGGATCACCTAGCCAATCCAAGCAGAAGTTCTCCTCCCCCACCTGCAGCCTTCTAGGACATGTCACAGGTACCATTCACAAAGCGGCTTGTGCATGTGCACTGGGCAACCAGCTGTGGAGCCACAAAGGAGTCACAGCTGGCTGCCCACAGTTAACATGCTGGACCCAGAGACCCAAAGACCTCTTAAGTGTAAATATGAGATTTGAGGTCTTTTTGACCCCAGATCTCACATTTAGGAGGTCCCGGCATGCTTTTTTCTATTACAAGGAATGTTTACATTTCTTGTAATAGGAATAGAAGTGACCACATTTTGTTTTTAAATTACAGTGTAAAAATGAAAAAGTAAAATAAATCATTTTAAAAAAATTTAAAGCGCACCGTCCTTGCGAGCTCGTGCGCAGAAGCGAACGCATACGTAAGTCCCACCCACATATGAAAACGGTGTGCAAACAACACATGTGAGGTATCACCGCGATCGTTAGAGCGAGAGCAATAATTCTAGCACCAGACCTCCTCTGTAACTCAAAAATACTAACCTGTATAATTTTTTAAACATCGCCAATGGAGATTTTTATGATGCAAAGTTTGTCCCCATTCTGCGAATGGACGCAATTTTGAAGCATGACATGTTGGGCATCATTTTACTTGGCGTAACCTTATCTTTCACAATATGGAAAAAAATTGGCCTAACTTTACTGCTGTCTTATTTTTTAACTCAAAAAACTAAATTTAAAAAAAAAAAAATCACGCTTGGAAGACCGCTGCGCAAATAAAGTTTTGCAATGGCCGCCATTTTATTCTCTAGGGTGTTAGAAAAAAATATATATAATGTTTGGGGGTTCTTAGTAATTTTATAGCAAAAAAAACCTGATTTTACCTCGTAACCACCGAACTCCAAAAAGAGGCCCGGTCTTAAAGTGGTTAATTTTGTTCCTTAACTGACTGAACAGCCGCTTTAATCTGTATGTACTTACACTGTAACTGGAATAAGCAAAGTTCTATGTACTCTGCAATCATTGGAATTTATTCAGCCCAAAATAAATATGAGCAAAGTGCATATGTACACAAACCATAAAGATAATAGATATTTGCTAGACCTGAAAAACAAAAGTGAAAGTAAAAAGCTAAACTAAGATAAAATCAATGAGGATTTTAGACACCAACTTCGAAAGCAGGTAATTGTAGCTGTGTGTATTTCCAGTGCTGTACCAGACATGTACACAAGGCCAGAGTTTTATCACTGAAGACTGTGTAGTTTCCCAGTTTCACTACTTTCAAAAAGGGTTTGCAGTTGTTTTACTGGTCCTAACCTGGTTTTGAATACAGTAATCTTGTGTATATAAAATAAGATAACTTTGCCTGTACCATTTATAGGCATGTGCCCTAACGGTGCCCTGCATTTAAGTCTGATGTACATTGAGAACACAAGAGAACATACAATTATTTAGCTAAAGATGGAGTGAAAGCAACTTAACTTAAAGCAGAACTTTACCCATAACAACTTTATAAAAAAATAATGTTCTTTAGCAAAGAATATACATTCCACATTAATATTTTTGGTACCAAAATGAGTTTGTGCGGTAAATTGCCTCCAGCATTGTTTCTGATTCTCCTTGCTGGAGGCTGCCATTTTGCTGAAGCCCAGAGCCCCAGCAGTAAATCATAAAACAGAACTGAACTCATGGATTTAACAGTTACATTCCTGGAATGCTGGGAATGCTAACTGTCATATTTAATTGTGACCTCAACCAAAATTTTCAAACCATCAAATGGCTGGTATCATAACTGATCACATGTGCAGCTTCGTGGGAGTTGCAGATCAAACAAAAGCAGCTTCCTTGGATGTAAAGGATAGCAGGGTTTAATTCAATTTTAAGGCTGTCAGCAGATCAGCCTCTGCAAACTTGGCAGTGCCTAAAAGTGCCTAAAAATGGAGAGCAACTGAGCATGTGCAGAGCAGGATGAGACCATGTGTTACTGGATTTTAAACAGTATAGGATGTGGCAGTGGGACCCTGTGCTACCTGGAAGATTACGGGGTTAAGCCAGATTTTGGAGAGACAGGCACGCTGATTGAACAGCTGTGTGCTGGGCAATTTAGTGGTTACCTGACTATGGCTCAGGGCCCCACCCAACAGACAGGAAGTCTGTATAAGGGAGTCAGGTGGACTTCCATTTCCTCTGCAGGAATCAGAGGCTGTATTGGGGCAGCCAGTGTAGCACAAGGCTACAGGACAGCACTGAGTTGCTGAGCGTTCAGGTCTGTGGGAGACAGACATAGGCCTAAAGTAGAAGGCCTTGACAGGAGAGCTGCATTTACAAACCATAGAGACCTGGAGAATGTTTATTTCTCCAAACAGCATGAAACTGACAGTGAGTAAAGCCAGGAGACTGAAGCGTGTTTATGCAATGATGTTGGAACCCCCTACGAGGGAAGATTACTGTTTATGTGACTTTTTCCTCTCTTTTAATAAAAATGGGCTGCCATGCCCTTAAAAATACCACTTTGGCCTGGTGCACTTACTGAAAACGCACCTATGGCTTGAGTCTGATCAACCCCAATCTTACACGTGGTGGAGGTATTGCTTTGGGCAGAGACAGAAGAATTCCAGGTCCTCACATACCAAAAAGAGTGAGTAGCAAGAGACTGGGTGTTTTGCAGCAATGCTGTGAGGAGCAGCTAATATGAACCCAGTGGCGCCGCGCGGCTGCTCTCCCAGAGGGATGTCTGGCATCCATCATGCAGGACTGATTGTCCACCTGCGGATGGATGGCCGGCACCTGTTCTCCCCCCATCCGGATTGGCTATTGGTGGTGAGGCACTCATTTATATTCAGGTCAGTAAGACTTTAATCCTCCATTCAGCCCATACCCTGCTGACCTGCTAATACACCTGACCAGGTAAATACCAATCGCTATCTAGCTTCTATCAGGTACCTTTTGCCCTGAGCTGCTGGGAAAGCATCCTTCCCATACCTTGTGAATCTGACCTAACTTGCAAGGAATTATTTTTAATATTGTATATAGCTATACCTGCAAAAGGGGCCAAGTGATCTAGCAGGATTTAATTTTCTGGCTAAAGTTCCACTTTCATCTGTTAAGGTTGCAACCATAAAAGTTTACACAAGCTTTATTATGCATTTGTGGAGAACATAATTGTCACTGTACAAATAGTGGAAATACTCACACTCAATGCTTGGGGAAGCCCAGTCCTAGGTCAATTGGGGACATAACAAGTTGAAAAATCAGTGGGTGCAGGTGCAATGAGGAACGAGAATGCGGCCTGGCCAATCCACACCCATAGGGAAGGCTTCCTGAAGCGGAAATAGATGTAGTCCCTGTACCATCCTGACTCTTCTAAAGTGTTTCCCTACCTCTAAGTACAGTCCCTGTCAGACAGGGAATCTGTTCCTACACTAGTCACTCTCATAAAGCGTGCCAAACTCTTAAATACACTCTGCCTGACCCAAGATGGCTGCCAAAGTCACGTGTCCAATCAGACAGCTGTGACCCTGTGACCGCAGGAAGTCATAGAGGAACCAAGTTTCTCACAACTTCCTTCCCCTTTTGCATTGCTGCTTCAGATGAGCACCACCTACAGTGGGGCATACAGACTGCACCGCCTACAGGTAGAAGGGATAAAATGTGATGGCAGAGTAAATGCAAATGACGGCAGAAATTATGGCCTGCGTCTATTGGTAGTAAGATCTGGCAAAAAAGAGGGGAGGACTGTGTTGGGACTTACAGCTTTCCAACTAAATACAAACTTGTCGGCGGCAAAAAAAAATGAACTGAAAAAACAGAAACGTCTTCATAGAAACAAGATAACATCTATAATCACTAACAATACAGAAACCCCAACATATTCTGGTGAAGCTGTTAAAAATGTTGAGAAAGCTGAGATGGCTGATCACTGAAATAGGCGTTTCTTGATAAGAGAATCCCTACAACTTTGAAAAAGAAATCAACTTTTTCCCTGTTCAGAATAAAGGAAGTTTTATAGAAAGCTACTACACAGAAGTCATAGAAGATTTTAACAAACTAATCAAAAGTACTTATTATGTGACAAACTGCACAACCAGCTTTGAAATGCCTCCAACTTGGTTGACATCATTACAAAACGTGCTGACAAAGATGGGGGTATAATCATTCGGAATAGAGAAGACTACTTGACAGAAGGATTGTTCTGAATGTTCTCATGCCTGCTGCCTGCCCCATGATCTCCACTTGAATCTGACCTCTCTCTCTCTCTTGAACCTGCTGTTTGCCCATTGCTGACTCGGATTGCCCTGTCCTTTCTTCTGCTGTGTTGCTTGTTGCTGACCTCAGCCTGGATCTAATCATTCTCCAGTCACAGCCTATTGTATTGACTCCACATCGTAGCCTCCCTGTCCCTGCTCAATCCTTGGTGGGGCATTCCTGAGGGCCACCACCTGGTACCACATTGAGAGAAAGCTTATCACTGGCTAACATCAGATATTACTTTTTACATCAATAGTGAACATAGCTTTGGACCAATAGCCAAGTCTAACTACCTAGCTTCAGACCAACTCATGACTGGACCATCATAAAAAATGATTTTGGAAAGCATGGAATTTATCCTTAGGCATATTACCTCCCAGTTTAATCAATTGTACTACCTACAAAGGACAGACACAGCTATGGGAATTCAGTTTGCTCCTAGTTATGTCTGTTTAACAATGGGCTATCATGACAATGATATATTTCATTGCTGGTAGCTATAGTACAACTTCTATAAATGGAGAAGGGAGCAGAAAGGACAGGCATAGTTGACACTCTTAACAAGTGCTTATGACAGGTCCAGCCACTCTTTTAACCCCCGCAGCACCAGAAGATTACTACTGAGGGGGTATAGGGGAGCAGAGGATGGAAGATTTCAACTAAGATAGCAGCTACATAAGTACCTTCCCTTGTGCTGTTTTTCTTTAAAAAATTTTTTAACTAAACTTATGCTTAAAGTTACACCTATAAAATACATACCGGCTTTTAATAAATATGATCAGTTCAAAAAAAATAAAAGCAAGAGAGTCATTCTGGATTTTCAACACTTTATCCAGATGAATTGGATCGGATCGAAAAGTCAGCCTACTAACTCCATTTATCCCTCTCCCCAGGGCACCAAATGTTAAAGCTAAAGTCTTTTTTCTGTACAGCTTTAAGCCTCGTACACACGGGAACAACAGGTCGTACTAACGACCGTTGTATGCGATATCGATCGTTCGTATGTGAGATTAGAACAGTCGAACATACGACGGTCGTACAAGGGAGTTGTATGAGCAGACTAGAAAACTTGGTCGTACCAACAAGCGCTCATATGACCGTTGTATCGTGTGTACAGAGCAGTTGGTACAAACAAGTTGTATTGTGCAAAACACGCATGCTCCGAAGTGAGGAACGGCCGGATGCTAATTACATGCACCTGAACGTTGTTCTGCGGTTGTACGATCGTGTAGTGCAGTCAGTATGCTACATACAACAGCCAACATACGATTTGCGACGATCGTACGTACGATCGTCGTCCCATGTGTACGAGGCTTAAGTCACATTACCAGTAATAAAGTATGTCCTATGTCATGCAGGCAGCTGGATCCTGAAGAAATCTTCACTGCATGGATGCTCTGTCCTCTTCCTGGCTTTTAAAGCGTAGCTTCACCCAAAAGGGGAAGTTCCGCTTTAAGGTTCCACTCCCTCCTCTTTAGGAAATGGCACTTTTTTTTGGAAGGGGGGAGGGAGTGGGTACCTGGTTTTGACAGCTACCCACTCCCAAGTGGAAGTTCTCCTCCCCACCTCCCTCCCCGCAGTCTTCTGGGCCACGTCACAGGTCCCAGAAGACTGCAAGACCATGCACAATATGCAGCATGGCTCACGCATACGCAGTGGGCAACTGGCTGTGAAGCCGCAAGCTGTTACAGCTGGGTGCCCACAGCAGAAGGCAGAGAAAGGGAAGCACAGTGATCCTCCCAGTGAGGATCAAAGAGCTACGCAGGGGGGCACGTCAGCACAAGTCTTGGCCACTGGAGGACAGGCGGGCTGTGCTCCCAGAAGAGCCAGAAAACTGACCATGCTGGGAAAGATCTGCTTCTATGCCTAGAGTGGTCAGTTTGAATTAGGAGAGCAAGGGGACTGCCAGGATCTCCAGGTATTTCACACAAAGAAAGCAATACAAAGAGAACAGGTTTCTTTTCAACACAAGTACATGGCACAACAGACACATATCAGGAATATGAAATGTTGGGGTAACACACTTTAAACTGAAAGCAGCCAATTAAATGAGCTCTAAGGGCAAAGAAAGTTTTAGTATGCACATGTTTACCTGGGATTTTAATACACGTTCACATTCATATGATCCTAAATAAAAAAAAAAATTAAAAACAATGTCATAATGCAAAAGAGGAAGACGCAAAAGGTGTTACACAATGAAGAAAAGTAGTGTGTGAGAAGAATCCATCTCTTGCATGACATAGAAAAGCTGAGCTATTGAAAGTGTATTTACAGACTAAATGTATCTTTAATTCTTTTGGAGAGGGAGTAAAATGGTTAGAACTAGAGTTGAGCGAACACCTGGACGTTCGGGTTCTGCTGGTCCGTCCGAACTTCGGGACAAAGTCCGGGTCCGGGTCCGGACGGAACCCGAACGCTCGCACGGACAACGAACCCCATTGAAATCAATGGGGACCCGAACTTTTAGGCACAAAAATGGCTGTAGGAAAGTCCTGGAAAGCCCCAGAGGGCTGCAAAAGGAAGTAAAATGGGGGTAAGGGTAGGGCAAGTGCCCTACAAAAAAATGGGGACAGGGAAATATCTTTAAATATTTAAAAAAAAATAAAAACATAAAAAATGCAAAAATGGAGATGAATGTGGTTCATCTTCAAACTGTGTCTGAAAAGTATTAATTAACGGTAGAAGCCATATAGCCAGTGCAATGTGTGCTATGAGTTTCCTTTGGTCTAAAACCGTCCAATTATACAGTCCATTTAAGATCTTGTATGCAAATATGTATGCACTATAAGGAGCACCTGTGAGCACTATAATAAGCACTTTGAAAAAACAGCAACTGTAAAGCATTTTATTAATGTCATAGTGGTTTGCAATTGAGCATTATGTTTACATATGGGCTACAGCAGCAACAACAGAGATTAAGAAGCTGGCAAAAACTGTGATTTACAGTGATTTATTTTAACATTATTTGCTATTATTATTATCATTACTTTATTTTATCATCAATACTCTAACACACTTGTGCACATGGGCTACAGCAGCAATAATATCAAATTGTAATAGAAGAAGGAGAAATTAATAATAATTACTGATAAATTGGGTGGCCAACATTGGAACAAGAATCTGTCCCTCTAAGCAGAAGCCTCTACCTAGTGCAGTCAGATCACTCAAAGCAGCAGTATGTGAAATCTGAAATTACTCCCACTGTATTACGAGTTAACGTTTGGT
>BLSH010488194.1:688396-721048 GCA_018402905.1 Glandirana rugosa | reverse complement strand
GCGTGCTGTGTACAGAGTGCAGGATTGAGGGGCTTGCTGTGTACAGAGTGCAGGACTGAGGGGTGCGCTATGTACAGAGTGCAGGGTTGAGGGTTGCCATGTAGCTGTGTACAGAGTGCAGGCTTGAGGGGTGTGTTGTGTACAGAGTGCAAGATTGAGTGTGCGCTGTGTACAGAGTGCAGGGTTGAGTGTGCGCTGTGTACAGAGTGCAGGGTTGAGCTGTGTATAGAGTGCAGGATTGAGGGGTGAGCTGTGTACAGAGTGCAGTTCTGAGGGGTGTGCTGTGTGCAGAGTGCGGGGTTGAGCTGTGTACTGCAGGGTTGAGGGTGAGCTGTGTACAGAGTGCAGACTTGAGGGTGTGCTGTGTACAGAGTGAAGGGTTGAGCTGTGTATAGAGTGCAGGATTGAGGGGTGTGCTGTGTACAGAGTGCGGGGTTGAGCTGTGTACAGAGCACAGGGTTGAGGGTGCGCTGTGTACAGAGTGCAGGGTTGAGCTGTGTATAGAGTGCAGGATTGAGGGGTGTGCTGTGTACAGAGTGCAGGGTTGAGCTGTGTACAGAATGCAGGGTTAACGGCGTGCTGTGTATAGAGTGCAGGATTGAGGGGTGTGCTGTGTACAGAGTTCAGGGTTGAGCTGTGTACAGAGTGCAGGGTTGAGGGGTGCGCTGTGTACACCATAAGACCTGGCTTAGCAACATTCCAAGGGGACAGTTTATCCGTTTAAGGAGAAATTTCTCCTCAGTAACAGAGTACATGTCGCAATCCCAAGTCCTGATTGATAGGTTCCTACAGTAAGGATATCAGAGACCTATTAAAAAAAGGGTACCTGATGTGTATCGAAATCTCCTTATCTCAGGTCAACAAAAAAAGATTAGAGAGAATAAACATGAGTATACAATAGTGATGGATTATAATTTGCAGTATAAAAAAACTTGAACAAATTATCAATAAGCACTGGGATATTCTTTTAAAGGACCCTGTTCTCAGGTCTGTTCTTCCAGCACGTCCCCAATTTATTTATCGTCGGGCTCCCACCCTTAGAGACCGAATTACCCCTGGGGTGGTGGATCCCCCTCTAGTAATAGAAAACTGACTCTTTTCTTTCTTGTCTGGCTTTTATGCCTGTGGACGTTGCTCAGCTTGTAGACATGCTAGAAAAAAATAATAAGACGTAAAGAATTTCCTCCTTTGTCACTAGTAAAAATGATAAAATTAAAGATCTGATCACTTGCAACACACAGGGAGTGGTCTATATGCTTTAGTGTCATTGTGGCCTACAGTATGTGGGTCGTACTTCGAGGGCACTAAGTGTACGTATAGGGGAGCACGTTAATAACATTTAAAAAAGGTCTTAAATCACATAGTGTCGCTAAACACTTCAGGATGTGCCACAATAGGGACCCTAGGGGTCTGAAGTTCTGGGGAGTGGAAAGAGTTAAAGTGGTTGTAAACCACTTTAACCTACAGGTAAGCCTATAATAAAGCTTACCTGTAGGTACCAAGAATATCTCCTAAACTTGCACCGTTTAGGAGATATTCTCTGTATGCGCTTGCGCCGACGTCATCGCGCATGCGCAGTGAAGAAATGGCCTGACGTGCCGTTTCTTCATTAGGATCCTGCTGTGACTAGAGGCTCCTGCGCGGGAGTGACATCCCACGACTCCGACCAGTCACAGAGTCGGAGTCCGCGGCCCTGGAAGGAAGAGGGGCGAAAATGGACGTGGCCTGCACAGGGGACAGCGCGGGCGTCGGTTGCAGGTAAGTGACACATAATAGGCTAGTATGCGATGCAACCCATCAGGATTTACTTCCTCTTTAATAGATACTGGAGAGGGGGGAATTTTATTAGGCACCTTAGCCAAAGAGAATCCTATTGGATCTTTGAAACTAAGGTGCTTACTCCTTTCGGACTGAACATGGAGTTTGACCTGAATTGTTTTATCTCTGATAGATAGACATTGATAGTTGAAGTTTCACTTGTTTATTATGATCTTATGTTATGTGTTGATCGTGGGCTTATATAGGTGCCTCTAGCCCTTTAAGGTTTTTTATTATGAGCAGAATATGATGAAATTAATTATGTAGGATGTACACCTATATGTTATTGTTGTATTTATTTAATGAGTTGTAATGGATAGCCGCGGGTGATTTTTTTTTTTTTATATAAATGTAGCTTTTTATATTTATTATA
This sequence comes from Glandirana rugosa, assembly GCA_018402905.1. Lineage (NCBI taxonomy): Eukaryota > Metazoa > Chordata > Amphibia > Anura > Ranidae > Glandirana > Glandirana rugosa. Next base: position 718,857 of record BLSH010488194.1, on the reverse strand, counting down.
ATATGTTTCTTATCTTTGCCCTTTTTAGGGCGGGTTAACCACTTCATTACCAAACACCTACCCCCCTTCCTGCCCAGACCAATTTCCAGCTTTCAGCGCTATCACAATTTGAATGACAATTGCGCGGTCATGCGATGCTGTACCAAACAAAATTTTTATCATTTTTTTCCCACAAATAGAGCTTTCTTTTGGTGGTATTTGATCACCTCTGGGGTTTTTATTTTTGCGTTACAAATAAAAAAAAGACCAAAAAATTTTGAAAAAAAGAACATTTTTCTTTGTAAATAAGTACGTTTTCTCCATCACTGACGGGCACTGATGAGGCTACACTGATGAGGCAGTACTGATTGGCACTGATGAGGCAGCACTGATGAGGCACACATATGCAGCACTGAGAGGCGGCACTGATAAGCAGCACTGACGGGCACTGATAGGTGGCACTCATAGGAGGCACTGATGGGCACTCATAGGCGGCATTGATGGGCACTGATAGGCGGCACTCGTGGGCACTGATAGGTGGCACTGGTGGGTACTGATAGGCGGCAATGATAGATGGCACTTTTATGAGGCATTCCCTGGTGGTCCTGGATGGCATCCAAGATGGGCACTGAGTGCCATCCCTGTTGGACATTGTGCCCTTTATCTGGTGGTCTAGGGTGGGCTCTCTGGCGGTCAGGGTGGGCTTCCCTGGTGGTCTCCCTGGTGGTCCTTGGGTGGCAATCCTAGGGGGCTGCACTAATAAACATTCAGTGCAGACCTCCCCCCGTCAGTAGAGCCGCCAATTGGCTCTCCTCTACTTTTGTCTGCAGACGCGAGTAGAGGAAAAAGCCGATGCACGGCTCTTCCTGTTTACACTGTGACCAGCCATCATTGGTTACGGCTGATCAGGTGGTAAAGAGCTTCCGATGAAAGCTCTTTACCGAGATCGGTAATGCGGTGTGTCAGACTGACACACCGCACCACCGATTGCCGCGATGCACACCCCATCCTGAATCACGTCATATGACATCCGGTCAGGATAACGGAGTCACCGCCCGTCCATCATTTTGCTATTGGCCAGGTGGGAAGTGGTTAAGGGTTAATACATCATTTGAGGATTCCTTTTTCTTATGGGTTTTGTGTTCCCCAGAGCATTAAACATTTGTTAGAGTATCAGTCTCGGGTCACAGGTTTCGATCTGACCATAGGGATAAGGCTGCACCTTCTCGTAAGTGCGGCCATCTAGTAGTTTTACCAACTTCCGGTATATGCCAGTTTCACTCCTTATGCGGCTGCGCAGCAGTCTAAGCATTTTGGTTCCCATAGCAGCCAGAGCTCTTTTATATTGATCGGATAACGCCATAGCTCCACTTCACTGACGAAGTCCCATAGAACTTAATGCGTATGGGAGGATGAGCTACACTTCGTGACGTCACCCGCTGCTATGTACTCCACAGATGTTCAGAACCTAAACGTTTACACAAGGGAGTTATATGCTTGAATCAAGACGTGGACACTGTAAGTTTTTACCATTAAAGCGTGTATTTTAAAAGATACAGTGAGCACTTAGATCAGGCATCCTTAAACTATGGCCCTCCAGCTGTTGCGGAACTACACATCCCATGAGGCATTGTAAAACTCTGACATTCACAGACATGACTAGGCATGATGGGAATTGTAGTTCCTGAACAACTGGAGGGCCATAGTTTGAGGACCCCTGACTTAGATCCTTGTTTTCTTTTATATGCATCTGGCCACATATTTGAATGTCGGAATGGCCAAGACCAGCCTGCATCTGTCTGTCCTTATCCCCAGTCAGTGGGAACCTGTGAAGATGACCTTTCTGTTAATTCAGGGGTCTAATCATTGAGGTGAGCGAGCAATCTGTGTGCTGGTGACGGGTTCATTCACGTAGTCGTAGAGGATTGGTGCTCCTGATTCTTTCGCTCAAGGGACCTTTTTTCTCCTAAAGCACAGTTCCTGTTCAGGCTTTGTACCTCCTATATTATTTGGATATGTGATATACTCTTTTAAACTGCGCTGCATTATTTATTAGACTTGTGTAATTTGTTTCGCTCTGAATTCGTTTTTCAACAAAATTCAGCAAATTCGTTAATTTGGAAATATTCGATTAATGAAAACCCGTTTGATGAATTTTCGGAAATTTGAAAATCAGAAATCGAAAAATTCGGAAATTTAAAGATTCGTAAATTCCAAAATTCAAAAATCTGAAAATTCGAAAATCCGAAAATAAGAACGAAAATTAGAAAACCCAAAAATTCCAAAATCTGAAATAATAACTAACTAATAATAACTACTACTAACTTAAAATATATAGGTATTGGAATTTCCTTTCAAATTTGGCTGTTAGTGAACGTAATGAACACAAATTTATTCGAAGTTACGAATTATCCGAAATAATGAATGCCATATCTAAACGAATGGAACATGACAAATTAAGAATAATAATAATAAAAACTTTTTTTATTATTATTATTATTTATTATTATTAATTTGTTACATTCCATTCATTCAGGTGCGGCATTCGTTATATAGTAACAGCCAAATTTGAAAGGAAATTCCAATACCTATAGTTATTGTTAGTTAGTTATTATTTTGCATTTTCAAACTTTCGGATTTGTGAATTTCCGACTTTTCGGATTTTCTTTCTTTTTTCGGATTTTAGAATTTTCGGATTTGTGAATTTTCGAATTTTCGGGTTTTCAGAGTTTTGAATTTTTGGATTTCCAATTTTTAGAATTTCCGAATTTTTGAATTTCGAATTTCCGAATTTATTGGAAATAACAAATTTCGATCATAACAAATGCCCCAAAAAACGAAAAAAGAAAAACCAAATGAAACAGAAACAAATTTTTTAGCGGTGCACGTGTCTACAGTGTTTATATGACAATACAGAGTGCAGGGTTGAGCTACGTACAGAGTGCAGGGTTGAGCTACGTACAGAGTGCAGGGTTGAGCTACGTACAGAGTGCAGTGTTGAGGGGTGTGCTAAATACAGGGTGCAGTGTTGAGGGGTGTGCTAAATACTGGGTGCAGTGTTGAGGGGTGTGCTAAATACAGAGTGCAGGGTTGAGGGGTGTGCTAAATACAGCGTGCAGGGTTGAGGGGTATGCTAAATACAGAGTGCAAGGCTGAGGGGTGTGCTAAATACAGAGTGCAGGGTCGAGTGGCGTGCTAAATGCAGAGTGCAGTGTTAAGGGGTGCTCTGTGTACCCCCAAGTCCCCCCCAGTACAAAGCTCTCTCCCCATATTCCAGTATTGAGCTCACGCCCGGCCCCCCTCCACTTCCATCCTTTCATTAGAGAATTCTCCTCTCACCTCAAATCCTCTCCCAGTCCCCCAGTCCCACCAACCTAGAAAGCATCAGAGAGAGGGGCTTCTGTATAGGAGCAGCTACAACTTACAGTAAGAGACCCACCCCTCTCTCCTCTGCTCTCATATAGAGATGTGCAGTGCAGGGAGGGTTCTGAGTGGCTGCAGGAAGAGGAGCGCTATGACTTGACAATACTGAAGCAGCATTTCTGTATTGGCAAGCGACAGTAGTGAGCAGCAAGCAAGTGATCAGCGCCAGAGTTCTGCCAAGTTCCAGCAGAAAAAAAGCCCTGGGTACATCTCGAGATAACAAAATGGTGAAAGAGTTCGGCCATTTGTTCATTTCAAGATTTAGTAAAGCCCCCTTTGGATCAGGCGGGTGGGTGCTTCCAGTAAGTTGGGTTATGAGTTTGAAGACGAGTTGCTAGAGGGGTTGTATTTTGGGGCATTGCGACCATATGTGTATAGCTGTGGCCGGAGCTCCGCATTGTCTCCAGCATAATGACGATTGGTCACGGTAAATCTTAGCTAGTCTGTATGGCGTATAATACCAGTTGTGTACTATTTTTTGGGATGCTTCCCAGCGAGTGATGCACCGTGAGTGCTTGAGTGGGATAATTACAGCTTGCTGCCATAGTTCAATGGGATAGTTAACGTTTAGAGTACGTTCCCAATGTAGGATGGTAGAAGGTTTGTCAAAGGAGTTGGAGCTAGCCAGCAATTTGTAGAAAGGTGAGATTCAGTTATTTACTTTCTTGGGGGAGTCCAATATTGATAACAGTTGGTCTAGGTGTGGAGAATCTCCAATTTGTAATTGCTGTAGTGTGTGGCTTATTTGGAGATATTGGAAGAAGGCCGTTCTGAGTAACAAGAATTTTTGTTGGATCTCCTGGAAGGATTTGAAGATTGATCCTGAGTATAGGTGGGCGATGTGGGTGATTCCTGCTGTTGTCCAGTTGCGTAGGTTTAGGTCCGGAATGATGAGTTCCAATGAGGTTAGAGGTATCTTCTGTAGAGATGTCAGGGAGATTGTCTGGGTTGAGCTTATTGTGGAGGCCCAGGTCTTTATGGTAGCTTTGGTAGTGTCCAAGAAAGATGAAACTGAATGAGGTTTTAGAATGGTTGCGCCAATGACAGATCTGATATCTGCTTTGCATGCCGCTCGTTCTATTTATGACCAAGGACAATTTTGTGGTTGGATCCATTCTCCTCTGGATTGTGAGAGGATATTTGCTTTATAATATAAGGACAAATTTGGGGCTCCTAGGCCCAGCAGTGCGGCGGGCCTGGTCAGAGTGTTGTTTTTTATTCGTGGTTTCCTGCCACACCATATAAATTTGGTCAGAGTGGCTTGAAGTTTCTTGAGATGTGCTGTCGGGAATGGAACAGGTAAAGTCCTGAATATATAGAGTACCTGTGGGAGAAGAAACATCTTTGCAAAAGCTATTCGTCCAGCCCAGGAGGGTGTAAGATGTTGCATGCTAGTGGCTGTTCGTGTGAGTTTATTTATAAGAGAATAAAAGTTGTTGTGCAGGATTTTAGAGCTAGGGGAGGTCAGTTGTATACCTAGATACTGTATGGAGGATAGGGGAGCCCATGAGAAAGGAACCATTTTTGAGATTTGAGTTTTAAGGTGTGTGTCAAGGTTCAGGGCCAGCATTTGACATTTAGAGTTGTTGAGTTTGTATAGTGATATCGTACCAAAAAGGTCCAACAACTTCTTGAGGTTGGGTAGGGATTGTAGGGGGTCTGTTATGGAAAGGATCACATCATCGGCATAAAGACCAATCTTATGTTGCGTGTTGTCAATCAGTATTCCAGTGACTTGGGAGTGTGATCTGATGTGTTCCGCAAGGGGTTCTATGACCAGGGAGAATATAATTGAATTTCGAATGGTTCTGACATGAAACCTGACGTCCAAACTTTGTCATAGGGACAAGAATATAAATTATTTATGGCTGTTAATATTTTTCCCGCGAACACAAATATTTGGAGACCTGCTGTCATATAAGACCACCTCACCCAATCAAAGGCCTTTTCAGCGTCTAGGGATATTAACAAGGATGGTGTGCGGTGGTGTTCTGCCCATTGTATTAAATTGATGATTCTTTTGGTCCCGTCTGATGTTTGGCGTCCCGAGACAAACCCAACCTGATCGGGGTGAACTAGGAGAGGGACTACTTTGGCAACTCTGTTGGCAATTTTTTGCAGCGCGCGCCGCACGCTGCGCGAGCGTACCCGTGGGTCGGGCGGACTCGATGTCCGCCCGAGACCCGCTGATCACCTTTAGGAGCCTCAGAACGGGGAACCGCCGTTGTAAACACGGCGGTTCCCCGTTCTGTGACAGGGGACATAGCAAATCTACTGATCCCTGTCACTGGGATCAGTTAGATCTGTTATGTCCCGGCCAGCCCCGCCCCCCCCCACAGTTAGAACACACCCAGGGAACATATTTAACCCCTTCACTGCCCCCTGCTGGTTAACCCCTTCACTGCCAGTGACATTTATACAGTAATCAGTGGACATTTAAATTTCTGATCGCTGAATAAATGTCATTGGTCCCAAAAATGTGTAAAAAATGTCCGACATTTCCGCCCCAATATCGCAGTCCCGATAAAAATCGCAGATCGCCATTACTAGTAAAAAAAAAAAAAAAATAATAAAAACGCCATAAATCAATTCCCAGTTTGTAGACGCGATAACTTTTGCGCAAACCAATCAATATACGCCGATTGCGATTTTTTTTTTTAACCAAAAATATGTAGAAGAATATATATCGGCCAAAACTGATGAATAATTTTTTTAATGGATTTGTACTTTAGCAAAAAGTAAAAAATATTGTTCTTTTTTGCAAAATTGTCGCTCATTTTTTGTTTATAGCGGCGATCAGAAATGACGCAGAGGGGATCAAATACCACCAAAAGAAAGCTCTATTTGTGGGAAAAAAAGGATGCAAATTTTATTTGGGTACAACGTCGCACGACCGAGCAATTATCATTCAAAATGCGACAGCGCTGAAAGCCAAAAATTGGTCTGGGCAGGAGGGGGGTTTAAGTGCCCGGTAAGGAAGGGGTTAAAGAAAATGCAGGACAGAGAATCCAAAACCCAGAAAAAATAGCAGAACTATTCCGCCAATTCTACTCCTCCCTCTATAATTTACAACAACCCCACTCGCCTCCACCCCCTAGCACAGACCTAATTAAAAACTTCCAGGACACCGTCACTCTACCGGCTCTCTCACCGGACCAGCTCAATGCACTCTCAGCCCCTATCTCTGAAAATGAAATTGAAACCACCATACGCAAGCTGCCCCTTCATAAATCGCCTGGCCCCGATGGATATATTAATGAAGATTACAAACAATATATGGAACTACTCACTCCCCATCTGACCAATGCTTTGAACAATATTGACACTGCCTCGTGCCCAAAAGAATTTCTTGAATACCACATTGTCACAATCCCTAAACCTGGAAAACCCTCAGATACTCTGGCAAACTTTCGTCCAATTTCCCTCTTAAACTCGGATACTAAGATATGGACGTCCTCCGGGCATTTCAGATCCGCGCTGGAGCCGTACTTTGGCTATAGCGCGGATCTGAAGTGGTTAAGGTAAGGAATTCTCTCATTGTTAATTTTTCGTTTATATTGTTTAGCTAGGAGTGCTCCTGGTCTATTTCCTGAGTAGTAAAATGAGAGGTGAAGTCTTTTAATGTAGTAGTCAAAGGAGTGTCTAAGTGTTTCACTGAGTTGGGTTCTTAAGGTTTTTAGTTCTGCCAATGTGTTTGAGTCTACTTTTTGCTTATTGAGTTGTTCTAGGCTTTGAATCTGTTTCAAAAGGGTGTCAATGGTCTTAGTGCGTTTTCTTTTCTCATGGGCTGTTAATTTTATTAATATGCCTCTCATGTAAGCTTTATGGGCGTTCCATAAAATCGTGGGGTCAGATATTTGATCCCACGTTGGTCTGGAAGTAGTTGGCAATTTCTGTTTTGATATGTTCCTGAGAGGATTTAGATATGAGGATGGAGGCATTAAGTCTCCACGGTGGCAGATGGGATAGCTGTGGAGACAGATTGAGATGTAGGTATATTGGGGCATGGTCAGACCATGTGATTAGACCAATCTTAGCAGAAGTAATGCGTTGGAGTGTATATTTATCAGTGAGAAATAAATCTATCCTGGAGTACACCTTGTGGGCTGGAGAATAGAAGGTGTAGTCCTTCTCGCTACTGCTGATGCATCTCCACGAGTCGTATAGGTCTTCTTGTTTCAGGAATGAGGAGAGTGAGGTTGAGGGTCTACGGGAGCCACTAGTAGAATCTAGTGAGGGATCAATAATTTCATTGAAGCCTCCACACAGGACAATTGAGTTTGTCGTGAGCGGTTGCATCTTGGCTGCAATGGTCTTATAGAATTTCTTCCTTGATGCATTAGGGGCATATATGTTTAACGTAATTGTCAGTAAAAAGGACTTTGCCAGTGTTCCTGGCCGTTTCCGGGTGGTGCGCGCGCATCCGTGCGCGTTCGCGCGCTCCCGTGCGCGTGCGCGCGCCTGTGCGCGCGCACGCGCCGGAAACGGCGCCAAATGGTGCCTATTTAAACCCTGGACATCCTGCACCAAGTTGCTGCTTGTTCTACAGCGTTCCAGACCTGTGAGCCTCAGCTCCCTACCTGTTCCTGTGTTTTCACCTGTTTCCTGTCTACCCGGCTTGCTTTGACCTGTTGTCCGCTACCTGCATCGACCCCGGCTATCCACGACCATCCGTTTGTCTACTCCTCTGTACCTCCGCTGCCCGCCCGTTAACGAACCTTGCCTGAACTTGACGATCCGCTTGCCTAACCCCTTTTGTACCTTTCTGCCTGCACGTTGCCAACCCTGCTTGTACGACCATTCTCCTGTTTGCACGACCTGCTGGAATCTCACTACAACATCTGTGACCATCCAGCCCTCGTGCCATCCCGCACTCTCGGGCCTCTGTCTACACTACCAGGGGTCCTTGAATCGGGTGCGCAAGAGCGGTTGTTCCCTGCACAAGACAGACTCCACCGTCAGGTACGTAACAGTAATTTTGTGGTTGTTAATGATTGCTGTAAGGATTATGTATCTGCCATCTGGATCTACAACCTGAGAGTGCAGCCGAAATGCAACCGTGTCACGTATAGCGACCAGCGCGCCTTTGCGTTTAGAGTCAGAATTTGCAAAAAAGGAGTAGGGGAATTTTGGGTGGGAACCTTTAAGGGCTTTATCTCGCTTAAAATGGGTTTCCTGTATGCATAAGATATCACTTTTGGAAGTTAGGGCTTCTTTCCATAATAGTGAGCGCTTAAATGGACTGTTGAGCCCTTTAGCGTTTAGAGAAAGTATTTTGAGGGCCATGGGTTCATGTGGGAGTTATGTCTCGTTGGGGATGCATCAGGTGACGCGACATGTTCACACCTATGTATGGTGATATGCAGATCATCAATATAGCTTTGCAATTAGGTACCAAGAAGTCCATTTTGTGTGCAGTTGATAAGCTCCATCCAACAAAACCTTGTATGTTATAGTAGGGTAAGAGGGGACAGGGAAAGAGTAGGTAGAGAGAGGAAGAGCATGAGCGAAAGAGAGAGAGTAAGAAGGATGCACCTGGTGTGCCAAACATACATATGTCACTCGGAGCGGAGACATATAAAACCATCAATTTCACCTGAGTAACGGTGTAACTGATAAAAGAAAATTAAGAGAACAAAAGAGAACTGTAAGTTGGTCTGCAGCACAGGGGAACATGTGCTGAAACTGAAAACAGTTGTAAGGCCATTAGATGCCAGGTATAGTTATGTGTGACCAGTTCATTGTTCCATTAGGAGGCATCAACCGATTGCCATGGTTCAGGGAGCCGGTGTGCAGGGGCATCGTTTGAGGGCGGGTGTTTTGGTGAGGGGTAGATACCCCAGTTCTGGAGTTGTTTCAAGCCTTGCTTTAAATCCAGTATGGTGACTGCTTTGCCTAAATGTGTGGCTGTGACTTTTGCAGGGAAACCCCATCGGTACGGGATGTGATCCCTTAGGACTGCGGTGTATATTTTCAGTTTATTATATGGGTCAGGGAGCACAGGATTCCTCCTGGCAGCCTGGAGTATGCGTTCCTTTGCCTGGTAGAAGGTGAGGCATGCGAGTACATCCCTTGGCTTGTCTGCCGGAAAGTGTGCAGGCTTAGGAATCCTGTGCGCTCTATCTATGGCCATATCCAGTTTTGTAAGTGCTGGGTCTAAGGACAAGAAGAGTCGTTGAAGGAAGACTGGAAGGTCTGCTGAGGTAATGCTTTCTGGAATGCCCCTGATCTTGAGGTTATTCCTTCTGGAACGGTCCTCGAGGTCAGTTATTTTGGCAGACATACGTTGTTTTTGTTCTTTTTGGGCCTGATGGGCATCTACTAAATCGTTATATGCTGTGGCATATGTGTGGAGCTGGTTCTCCACAGTGTTAGTGCGGTCTCCCAAATCATCGATCTGGGTCTGGATATGTGACAGTGATTTGTTTAGGTCTCTTCTGAGATCTCTTTGCAAGGATAATAGCATTTGTTTTAGTGTGTTTTCTGAGACCGGGTTGTCGGTCGTGGGTAATGCAGCTAGAGAGGGATTCTGCTATTCCTCATGCTCTATTTCAATGTCTACTGCATTTTGTTGTTTGTAGGTAAGGTGCTTTTTACTCACCGGCGCTGGTTGTGAGGGTGATGAGAAGGGAGATGATGCAGCCCTCTTCTGGGGATCCGAAGATCTTTTTTCAGGAGGTGTAGTGCAGTCCATCAGGGGTGATGTGGAACGTGGCGGGGATAGTGCTGCATCTTTGTTGTGGTCGGTATGTTCCATATCGCTTCCGGCGTGTATGTTAGCTTGCCAGTTTTGGGTAATTGCTCCGGGGAAGAATTCTGTCAATTTGCGCGGTTCTGGTGGATGAGTTTTCTTCCTTGTCATCTCTAAGTGTTGTTGTATGGTGGTGGTTCAGAAGTATTGAGGCAAAAGATGTCTGGCCGTTTTTGTATGCTCCGTGTGATGTTCCCCTTAAGGCTGCAGTAGAGAAGGGGCTAATCAGCCATCTTGGTACACCCTACGTGCTATCACTGGTGCAGTTGTGCTGTAGGAATGTGATAGAAGCTGTGCCAGGGGTGAGCTCCTTAAGATTGTGTGCAGAATTTATTGTGACTATATCCTTGATGGAGTAGGTAATGGCGGTGGGTGTACCAAGATGGCCGCCATGTCAGGTTTCAGGGCTTCTGTACTACTTGTAGATGGTTATATGTGGCTTAGATGTGGCTTCCTACCCCTCCAGGAGGCTCGGGAGGGTGCTGAGGCTGCTGTACGGTGTCCGCTTGGGGCTCCAGTGAGCTCCGCCCGAAATCGAGGCCGCGGCTTCCCGGCCGGCACTAGGCCTCAATGTACTGCGGGCGGTTTGTAGAAGCCAGCCGCTCCAGGTGGTCGCCGGATCGATTGGGCAGGCTGAGGGGCTATTGGAGGGGCTGCTGGGAAGTGCTCTGAGGCGGTGGAAGGCTGTGAAAGGACTACAGGCGACTCGGGGGCCTAGGCCGCAAGATGGCGGCGGTCGTCTGTGAGTGAACTCTGTGTGGGTCAGTTTTCGGCAATCCACTCCCCCCTTCTGTTTAATTTTGGTCTGAGGTGGTGTGGGGAGATGTAGGGAGCTTGCTGGTGCGTTGCAGGCTCTCACCTGTGCTGGTGTCTCGTGGATGTCGGTGGATGCAGAGCTAGGGTTCTCAGAGCTCTAGGAGAGTGCGTCCATCACCTTCCGCATCAGGCCACGCCCCATTTTGATGCATTTTTAACCACTTCAGCTTTGAAAGGATTTGCTCCCTTAATGACCAGTGGTCTTTTTGTGATACAGCACTGCGTCGCTTTAACTGACAATTGTGTGGTCGTGCGGCACTGTACCCAAACCAAATTAGCGTCCTTTTTTTCCTACAAATAGAGCTCTCTTTTGGTGGTATTTGATCACCTCTACGGTATTTATTTTTTTACGCTATAAATAAACAGCGACAATTTTGAAAAAAAAAATATAAAAAAACTAATTTATTCATCAGTTTAGGCTGATATGTATTGTTCAACATATTTTTGGTAAAAAAAAAAATCCCAATAGGTGTATATTGATTGGGCTGCGCAAAAGTTATCACATCTACAAACTATGGGAATAGATTTATGGCATTTTTATTATTATTATTATTTTTTTTTACTAGTAATGGCGGCGATCTGCGATATTTATCTGGACTGCGACATTGCGGAGGACAGGTCGGACACTTTTGACACTGTTTTGGGACCAATGACATTTTACAGCAATCAGGGCTAAAAATAGCCACTAACATTACTGTATAAATGTCAGTGTGTTCCCTCAGCGTGTTCTAAGTGTGTGGAGGCTGGGCTGGCAGGGACATGACAGATCTAACTGATCCCGATCACTGGGAACAGTAGATCAGTGTCATGTCCCCTGACAGAATGGGGATCCGCCATGTATACATCGGCAGAGGCCTGTTCTGCCTCTGTAGCAGGCAATCGCGGGTCGCCGGTGGACATCGAGTCCGCCTTACCCACGGGCACACTTGATTTGCGCAGGGTAGCTGACCTGCCCCTGTATAATGATGGCGGCTGGTCGGCAAGCAGTTAATGTGTTTCCAGATGCATTACAGATGCTTTTTTTCTTCTTTTTTTCCTGTTTTTTTATCACTGTACTCGGGTCTGGTTCTTTTTTGATGCTTTTTACTGCATTCCAGTAGTTCTGCGCAGGGAAAAAGCAGCATCTTGTACTTTTTTTTTCTGGGACTGAAAAGCACTGGAGCGCACTGCGCTGGAGTGAACTATGTCATTGGAACCCATATAACCCACTTTCCATGCTTTTTGATGCAGAAAAACATGTACTGCATTTGGTGTGAACTGGTTCTAAAGCTCCATTCACACCAATGCGTTTTTTCATGTTTTTTTCAGAAACGTAGGAAATTTTTGGAAAGGGTTAGGGACTTTTTTTAAACACCAAACAGTGCTTTTGCTTTTTTGGTTCATTAGACTTCAATAGAGAAGCTGCAAAAAAGCATGTAGTGTGTTTTTACTGTGATTTTGCAGATCTGTCCAACAGCAAATCCCCCCCCCCCCCAAAAAAAAGCATACAAAATAGGCAAATTGTAGAAAAATTGTGGTTAAAAAAATGTGGAAAGCACAGCAGAAATGCTCAAAAGCAACATTCATAGATGTGAATAAAGCCTAAATGTACCAAAACTATGTTATATAAGAACTTGCAGTACTTAAACGATCCAATCAATCTGTGATCAATCAGGCAGGCTCCTGGACTGCATAGTTGTTGGTAGATCAAAAGGAGATGGTACAGTTAGATAATAACATTTGTGGTGAGCTTTATGAGAATACCGAAATTCAAGGTTTAGTAGATTTCGGAAAGTGGGATGATTTCTTTCAATGCATCTTATTAAGGATTTTAGGTACAGAGACATCAAACAGTGCAGTGTACAGATCATAGGCGAATCATGGAAAAAGAGCACATAAGTAGTGTCATTATAGAAGAAATCTGCTGGCAAGCAAACTTCGTCTAGGAATAAAACCAATAAAATACATAATTATGGCATCTCAACTGCTGCTGAAGGGTCATCACTGTTATCTAGAAGGAGGATTCATTGACAACAGATATTGACACCACAGAGCGCAAATATCAGGACAATACCTAAAAAAGGAATACAAAGAAAGGGATAAAGTGCCAGAAAGAGAAATTAAGAGTGGGGAAGGGGGGAGAGGAGAAGAAAGGGAAAGGAAAGTGGGCAGGAACCTAGAGGACAAAGAGTGTAACTTGTTGACCTAAATAACTGCCAAGGAGCAGCTACAGCCACTAAAGATCAATATGCACATAGCTAGCCCATGGACTCCAGATCTTCTCAAATCATGGACTCTAGACCTTCTCAAACCATTTATTGTCTTTAATTGTTAGAAATTCTGTATGTAGTCCTTTAGAACAAACCATGCACAGTCCACATGGCCTTTGCTGCTAAACTGCAGACAGGAAAAAAAAAACCTTTATTACATAGAAAAGACATAGAGCAGGGGTCTCAAACTGACGGCCCTCCAGTTGTTGCGAAACTACAAGTCCCATGAGACATTGCAAGGCTAACAAATACAAGCATGACTCCCACAGGCAGAGGTATGATGGGGCTGGTAGTTTCACAACAGCTGGAGGGCCGCCAGTTTGAGACCCCTGACATAGAGCATACCATAGATGCAACTACAAACTTATAAACACTGCCATATATTGGTTGAAGAATATATCTCTACTAAATACTAATGTACAGTAGTTGTTGCACAAAATACATACAATTCTGTATCCCAACAGCCCCACTCAACAACTAATCCTTATATTAGTCCCATTTCGGATCTCAGCTTTATAAATCTGTTTCTTGTAAGTGGTTTTCTGAAATGCTCTGATCTACTTTTGGTTTTCGTGAGTTTTGCATCTCATCTCATGAATCTGGCTCTGGTTCTAATGCTACACAAGCAACATAGGACAGACATTTGGCAGGGATGCATTTATTGCTTCTGGTGGATTTCCTGATCCAAGCCTCTTGTGGCCTGGTTTCTTTTACAGCATTTGAATTGTCTGCATTGATTTCTATTTCACGTTATTGCGTATCTTCATGTGACACTGATGTGGAGTTTGAAGTGCTTGTGTTAGTTCATGAAATTTTGAACACACTGAAGTTTAATGGACAATTACACTTCTACTGATGGTGTAGAATTCTGTATCCCTTTTGAGATTCACTGTACCCCACAAGTACACCTTCCTTTGCGTGTACTTTTTTCTTTTGGGTTTGCAGATAGGCTTTGCTTCCAAACATTTTTAGATGGTTGAAATTCAGGGCTTTCTCATTCCACAGTTCATATGGAGTTTTCTCAGTTGATTTCCTGGTTGTCGATTTTGGAGATGGCATGCGGTCATAATTGCCTCCCCCCCAGTATGTGGTGGGCATATCTGCATCAAATAGCATGGTGCTTCCACTCTCACAGCACGGTTCATTCTTTCTGTAGCCCTGTTTTACTCTGGGCTGTATGATACAGTATTTGAAATATTATGCCAAGCTTTCTTAGAATCGCCTGTGTGTTATCATCTGTACATTCAGTTCCATTGTCTGTGCGTTACACACTTGGCATTTTGCCAAATATCTTGCTTACTTGAGCCAAATACTGTTCAAGTTTCTCTGGTACTTCACTTTTGTTGTGTAATAGATATAATAAAGTATACCTGGAGTAAAAGTGAGAAAATACCTCTTGTTTCCTGGAGTCATTTTTTCCATTGGACCGCAAAGATCTGAGTAAACTAAGTCTAGAGGTTTCTTAGCTCTGGTGTTACTCTGCTTTGGAAAGGCTTTTCTTGTCATTTTTCCTTTTATGCAGCTGGTACATTTCATTGTTTGATCACATCGACTAATTTTTATTCCACCTGCATAGTCACTATGTTAATGTCTTTATTTTGTCAGAACTTCTGTACCCAAGGCGTCTGTGCCATGTGTGAATTCAGTTTGAATGTTTTTCCCCTTTGGCAGTATTAACCACCTCATTGCAGTTAAGCTGATACAGTTCATCTGTAATTTTGGCCTTTACAAGTAGGATATCCGCTTTTGTGATGACACAACTGTTATCTTTTGTGAGCTTCTTCATTGACAAAAGATTAGTGTCAAGAGCAGAGACACGGTGGACGTTTTAAACAGGTATCTTTCTGGTGACACTTTGGGAAATAGGACAGTAAAGAAAACCATTGCCTATTCCTTCTGATTCCAATATTTGCCCATTAGCTGTGGTGATTTCTGTCATTTGTCATGTGACTCGTAGCTCCCGAATCAATACACAATGCCTGCAAAGAAGAGGTGCAACTTTTGGATTGAGAAACTTATTCATTATCTGAAGCTAAATCAGTTTCACACTTTTGGCCTTTTGTAGTTTAGTTTGTTTTTGCATTGTAGCTTTCCAGATTCTGCAATCTGCTTTTAAATTACCTTGTTTTTTGCACTCAAACCATTCACGTGTTTCTTGTTGCATGTTACTGTTTTTATTCCTATGTTTCATCTTTAAAGCAGACTCTGTGGCAGAAGCACAGTCACTATTAATGCTTTCTGTTTTACGCTTATATTCATCTACAAGCTTGCCCTTAACATAGTCTAATGTCAGTTCATCATCTGTAAATGCATCAAGTGCCATGACAAGTGTTTTATAACTTTCTAGTAACCCGCTTAGTAATAGTGCTGCAACATGAAAATCTTTTATTTATTCTCATATACCTCTCAGGCGTTCAATCATTTCCATGGTGTGCCTTATGTAATCCTGCATATCCTGGCCTTTCATCAGCTGGGTTTGGTAAAGCTGTCTAATCAAATACAGTTTATTGCTGGGATAAGCTGTTTTATGCAACTTTTGTAATGCTTCCCACATTTCTTTAGCAGCTTCATATGAATGTATGATTTAATCATCTTCTATGCCAAGAGAGATTGTGCTCTGAGCTTTCTGGTCTTTCTCTATCCACTCATCTAAAGGCTGTTCTGACCTGATTTAATGTATACGTTTTCACGTACTTTCACTTATTACAGCATTTTCACCTTGAATTTCCAAGACTGGTAGTTCTGATTTGTCAGATTTGCAAATTAAAACTTTGTTGCAGCTGTGATACTGGCCATTTTCTTTTATTCTTTTGCAGTCTTCTTCCTGTTGTTTTATCTTGCACTTATCTGCTGTAGCTGGTTATGATTGGGCTATGACTGTGTTCTCAGCTTTTCTCTGGGTGTCTGGGTTATGCCTAGGCCCATATGCTGTTAGAAATTCTGTATATAGCTCTACTGAACAGACAATGCACAGTCCACATGGGCTTTGCCGCTTAGCTGTGGACACGAAACAGGACACTTTATTACAGGGAAAAGACATACCATAGATGCAACTACACATTTTTTTGTGCTATGAACAAATATAATAAATAACCACCAAAAAATGTGAATATGACACATGTATGCATGTATGTATATAAACAGTCCACAAAGTGAATATCAAATACATAAAATACAGTGCTGAAAACATATGATTACTAAAAAAAATCAGTGCCAACATAATTTACTGTTCAAATGTATGTGTATGAGAAAATAATCCACTCTGAAAATATGAATTTAAAAAAATTCAACATATGTCCTAGGAATACAAAATTCAATGGAGTGTTGCCTAAAATTCTCCAATAGTATTCCCAGTATCACCTAGGTAGAAATACTTGGCGGAGGAAAATTTTAGACAACACTCCATTGGATATTGTATTGCTTTGGATATTTGTTAATTTTAGATTTTACATTTTTTTCTCTGTGGATTCTTTTGTCATGCACATTCATTTGAGGGGTGGATTATGTTGGCACTGATTTATGTATTAATGATTTGTTTTCAATGCTGTATTCTGTGTTTTTGATAGACATTCAGAATACCATTTTATGTTAATTGAAAACCGTTATGCCAATGTTCAGGTTCCTTCTCAGAAGTTAGACCCAAATCCTACTCCCTCATATAAGGGAGTTTATCTGTAGTGCTATAGTAGAGATCCCCCTCTCTGACCCATGTCTTGGGTACACAACCTCACATATGGAGTTACCTCGGGTCTTGGGTAACACTGGGTCTCAAGAAACGTAAAAAATTAGAGATCTGGTAAAACTGAAAGGTCCCTGATGGCGGCATTTTTAATTCAGCTCGACCATGTCAAGTAAATGGGCCCCTAGGCATCATAAAGTGACCTATTCTATAGAGACTTTTGTTTAGCCACTATCAAAAAGATTTGGTTCCCGATCAAGTGGGAAGGTGGGATTGTTAAAGAGGTGAGCTAGCAGGTGAAAAGATGAAACAAGGTTTGTGTTCTGTACCCTGTCCCAGGCACCCAGAGAATTAGAAAGAGTAGGAGCCAAGACAGGTGGGCATTGTTTCTCAGGCTGCCATTTGATGAAATTCAGAAGGGCTGAGTGTTCCGCATGTCTTTCTATAGTGATCCAGTCTTGTTTTTCTTTGCAGGAATAAACAACAGAGAACTGAGCCACCTGGGTGGCCTGGTAATATAGTGTTAGGTTCAGAGGTCCAAGGCCTCACTTCAATCTGTGAGCAAATAAAACCTTTTTTGATAGAATGGAATTTGCCTAGCCATGACAAGTCATGAGCTGCCCATTCTCGAGGGGTCCTCCTCAAGCTTTTTGTAAAGGGGTGGATAATGCACCTGGTATAAAGAAGTAATCAAAGGCACAAGACGAATGCCCAGATATGGGACAAGATCAGTTTTCCATACAAACGGAAAGCAGATTGCAAGCGGGATATCTACAGCATAGGATGGTTTAAGTTCATTGCCACCAAGTTGTGGGTGTGAAAAACTCAACCGGGACAGAGACTTTTGGAGGGGACTGCAGGCTAGCCTCTTGCCTACTGACTATGGTCCCTGGCTTGTAAGGGAGCACTACTCTTTGGGGGGTTTATGCCTGAGGGACCCTTGGAGTAGTCTTGTTTTTGATGCAAGTCCATGTCTTCCCAAAATAGACTCTGGGAATCTAGGCCCGGGATCTATATTTAGGGCCTAGATGCCCCATTACCAACAATGAATAATTTAGATTGTGATACCCAGAGCAGATGTTAATATCATCAGCTCAAAGAAACTGAATTCTTGAGGTCTCCTTCTATACTGTTTAACCACTTAAGGACTGGAGCCATTTCTGACACTTGTTGTTTACAAGTTAAAATCAGTATGTTTTGCTAGAAAATGATGTAGAACCCCCAAACATTATATACATATATTTAAGACTCTGGAGAATATATTGGAGGTGATTGTAATATTTTATGTCACATCGTATTTGCGCAGAGGTCTTTCAAACACAATTTTTTTTTTAAAAATACACTTTTTTGAATTAAAAAATAATAAAACAGTAAAGTTAGGCCAATTTTTGTTGTATATTGTGAAAAAGAATGTTACGCTGAGTAAATAGATACCAAACATGTTATGGTTGAAAATTGCGCACACTCGTGGAATGGCGACAAACGACTGTACTTAAAAATCTCCATAGGCAACACTTTAAAATTTTTTATTGGTTACCAGGTTAGAGTTACAGAGGTTTTTTGCTAGAATTATTGCTCATACTTTGACGATCGCAGCGATACCTCACGTGTGATTTGAACACCGTTTACATTTGTGGGTGCGACTTACATATGCGTGGAGGTGGTGACAGGTACTCTTTATGGAGAAATCGGCTCCTTTGCACTTAAAAGTATGTTGATCGCCAGAATCCGCGATTCTAAATACTGTTACTTTTTTTAAAATCTGCGGCATTGGCAGCTGAGTAAACCGGAAGTGACGTTGTGACGTTGCTTCCGGAATTTCACTAAGGAGCCCCGATCTGAGCCAATTCCGGCTTCTATCGGGACTCCTCAGAGACGGCAGACGTGCCGGATGGATGCTCTGGGAGACCGGGGAAGAGCGACGGAGGCAGATGTCCCCTCCTGCTGCCTGGGATAACGACCGAGCGGCTCCAGAACCAGATCGGTCATTATCACTAGATAGCCGACTGCCCGCTCTAAAAAATGGTACCGGGGTATAGCCTGTAGCTGCAGGCTATACCCCGATACATCCACTTCTCCTGACCGCCGTACATCTATGGCTATTTGCGTGAAGTGGTGGTATGTGTCTTTGTCCCATTGTATCGTTTCCCCATTATGTGCCTCCTCGGTGTGCATTCCCATTGTTCTATTATTTCTATCTGTCTGATCAGCTCTGTGTGTATATTTATGACAATGTGTACTTTTTTGCCGGATGGTCTGGTCACCCCCTGACTAATCAAGGCTAGTTGTTTAATTAACTTATAGTTTATAGTATATGTTGGCTGTTGTTTAGCTATGTTAATTATATTCCTGTTTACAGTTTGTTTTGTTAGGGTAATGTGATCAGGAGGGGAATATCCTACTGTGGGGTATAAAGCATTTGTCTGAGTTTCAATAAAGAGTAATTTCTGCCAGATTGACTCTCTTCCTTCATCAACACTTATATTCATAGGGATCAGGTGGAATTTATCCCTGGCAGGCAAGGCCTGGATCAGGTCAGATGAGCAGTCAATGTTATCTCTTTGCTTTAGCCCAGGTGGGATGCGGGCACTCTCCAGGAGGGGTTACTGTGCTCTATAGACCTTCAAAAGGTATTTGATTCTGTTTTGTGGCCATACCTGTTTGAGCTCCTAGGGGCCTGGGGATTTGGTTCTGAGGTCCTTAACATTTTGATGCTCTGTGTGAACCCTGTGGCAAAGTTCAGGCTCCATGGTAACCACTCAGAACCCATCCTGATATCTAGAGGAAAGAGAAAGGAGTGCCCCCCCCTGTCCTCTTATGATTTTTTGCTATGTCTATTGAAACCCTGGCAATAGCTATTCGGTCAGACTCTAACATCCAAGGGGTGGTTTGTGGGAATCAAACCCACAAGTGCAGTCTTTTTACAGTTGATTTGCTCTTATTTATGCTGTCCCCTTTAATATCTCTGCCTAATATTACTCAACTCATAAAGGACTTTAAACAATCTCAGGCCTTAAGATCAATGCCCACTGTGACGGAACCACCTGGGCACGCTTAGGTGCTTCCTTCTGCCAAACAGTGCCTCCTGCCCTCCAAACCGTTCCGATCTGACCGAGAGCTAATACCAGCCCTTTTTACCCTGACCATCATACACAGACAACATGTGAGGTAAAATCCAAAGGTCGTTATTAATCTGGGAGATCGGCCAATAGTTTTCGACCTCTCCCGGGTCCTTACCTAGTTTGGAAATGATTGAAATGAAGGCTGTACTCGTGTCAAAGTCGAGAGATTGACCTACTCTCAGGATGTTGAAAAATTGCTCTAGATGGGGTGCCAGAGTCAGTGCAAATTTCTGATAATACACTGCAAGTAACCGTAAAATGTATGAAATTCCTTTAGGGCTTTCTATGGGTCCTGGGTATACGCTCCATCCTCCTGCTCTGATCAGCAGGAGATCAGCAGACAGATCCCCTGCTGATCTAAATGGAGCCTGCCCCATGTAAAAAGGGCCCAACAGCGTTAGGCTACATGTAATCTAGCCTTAACTGCCTGCAGGGAAACACAAAACTCAGCAAAACATTCCTATCCTGAACGCAATTCTTCTGCGTTCAGTAGAGAAAGGTTTAAACTCACCTAAACATAGCAGCTCCTAAACTCTGCTAAAAGCCTATGTGTAAGTGGACACATAAGCTTTTATGGAGTTGAGTTCAGGAGCTTTGGTTAAAAAACACCAAAACCTTCCAAACTCAAGTTTAGGAGCTGCCAGTGTACATGAAGCCTTTAGCTAGAAACTTAATTGTTATGATTTTTTTCATTGTCATATTGGTACTCTAGCGGAGGGCTGTGCAGGTTGTTTAATGGTTTTATTTGACTTGAATGAATACCATGTTCACGGTTAGAAATTCATTAGTTCAAGAAAAAAGTTCCATCCCGCTCCTTCAAATTTTCTCAATGCTAGGGTTGAAAACAAATGTCAATTAATCCCCACTAGCCTTTATAAAATCAAATTCATTTTTTTAAAAAGACATTTTTCAAACAAAATTCTACTGCTGTATGGCCAGCTGAGCTGAGGTAAACTCAGTGGCTTCCTTTTAACATACAATAAATCAAAGGTCGCCAAACTTTTCAAACAAAGGGCCAGTTTACTGTCCTTCAGACTTTAGGGGGGCCTTACTGTGGCCAGTGGGGCTAGAAAATGTATCAGGCCCAGCTAGGGTTGCCACCTTATCCTTTTAAACCCGAACACATATTAATTACACAGGTTCTGTGGCTAATTAAGGTGGTAATTAAACTCACTTGGTGCCTTATCTGCATTAAATTACCCTCAGAACAACCTGTGTAATTCATATGTGTTCGGGTTTAAAGGGATGAGGTGGCAACCCTAGGCCCAGCATCAGTGAGAATAAACATTGCCTCAGGGTTGGTGGTCAGTAGGAGGAGGAGTAATGCCCCATCATTGATATTAGTGTGAAGAATAATGCCCCACATCTGGCCCTTGGGCTGCAGATTGGAGACTACTGCAACAAACCAATCACTAGGAAGTCAACTTCCATGTCCACCTTTGGTGTGGCTTTAACAGAAAGAGCAAACCTAGAAATTGCTGAAGGCTTATCTTGACTTTGAAATCGTTGAAATAAATAATACCTTGGTTTCTTAATTTTTGCTGCACAGAGATGTAATATGTTTAGAATTGACATTTCTGTGGTGCTTACCCAGAATCAAATATTGGTTTTATATATTATATAGCAGGGCTCAAAATTTCAAGCCCTGAGCTACTAGTCAGGCCTTAAGATTTACTCGCCACCAGTTGCCCCACCCAAGCCCTACCCTGCCCTGCCCCTAATTCCGTCCCTAAACATTCCCTTGTAAATTATCTTGTGAAATTATGCTGCTAAATGTTTTATGCCGAACTAACCACTTCAGCCCCTTCCTGACCAGAACACTTTTTGTGATTCGACACACGATTGTACACAAACAAAATTAACATCCTTTTTTTCCCCACAAATAGAGCTTTCTTTTGGTGGTATTTGATCACCTCTGTGGGTTTTATTTTTCGTGCTATAAACAAAAAAGGGCGACCATTTTGAAAAAAAAACACATTTTTTAATTTTTGCTATACAGGCGGTCCCCAGGTTACAAACAAGATAGGGTCTGTAGGTTTGTTCTTAAGTTGAATTTGTTTGTAAGTCGGAACAGGTACATTGTTTAAGTGTAGCTCCAGCCAAAAAAAACTATTTTTAAGCTTTTTGGATAGCATAGGGAAGGGGTAACACCCCTGTAATGTTTGTTTTGCTGCCTATGTTTCTGTGCAAAAGATTTCACATCACTTCCTGTCCCAATGATAATTGGATTTTGAAAATGTTTGGGTTGTTGTGGAAACAAACCTTGGTGATAAAGCATCAGCAGAGACACCTTTTTACCATAATAACTCTTACAGGAGTGAATTTCCCTTCCTAGGGGGAGATTTCCTCTCACTTCCTGTTGTCTCCCTCCGTTCGTAAGTAGGAGTCGTTTGTAAGTCGGATGTTTGTAACTAGGGGACCGCCCGTAATACATATCCAAAAAAAAATTTAAAAAAATGTATTCATCAGTTTTGGCCGATATTTATTCTTCTACATATTTGTGGTAAAGAAAAATCGCAATAGGCGTATATTGATTGGTTTGTGCAAAAGTTGCTGTGTTTACAAACCATGAGAATTAATTTATGGCGTTTTTACTTTTTTTTTACTAGTAATGGTGGCGATCTGTGATTTTTCTCGGGACTGCAATATTGTGGTGGACTGATCAGACATTTTTGACACTTTTTTGGGACCATTGACATTTATACAGCGATCAGATCTAAAAATAGTCACTGATTACTGTATAAATGTCACTGACAGGGAAGGGGTTAACCTGCAGGGAGCAATCAAGGGGTTAAGAGTGTTCTCTCACTGTGTTCTAACTGTGTGGGGGCTGGGCTGGCAGGGGCATGACAGCTCTAATTAATCCTGATTACAGGGATCAGTAGATCACTGTCATGCCCACTGACAGAACGGGGAAACACCTTGTAAACATCACCATTCTTCCTCTGTAGAAGGCGATCGCGGGACATTGAGTCCGCCCGACCCGCAGCAACAACTGCGCAGTGGAGCCAACTTGCCACAGTAAATGTATGTGAGGCAGCCGGCAAGTGGTTAAGTTACAAAAATAAATATTAACAACAACAACTTTAACAATATTAACAGAACGCATATTTCATTGATCTGACTGTGATAAATAAAATAAGGATAAAATATGACCGGCTACTATAGGCACTGTACACATAATTACTGGCTTGTTAAATAAATATTTTAATGCTATTTTAAATAAACCAATGAATGACACTTTCACTGATTTAGAATGCAGCGTGACTTACAGTGGAGCACAGCACTGGACAGGGGAGCTGGAGCTGCCAAAGTTAACTTTTCCTATTAACAAGCTGGTGATTGGTTGCTAGGTGGTCCGAGCAACCAATCACCAGCTTGTTAATAGGAAAAGTAAACTTTGGCAGCTCCTGCCCAACCCCCCTCCGCAACCTGCCCCCGCCCCCACCTCATCTAGTTCTTTGCCAACTCATGCTGTATGTCAGGCCCTGCTAAGAGAAGGGCATGGGGGCAGAGGCTGGGAGGAGAATCGGCTCCTGTTCAACCCACCTGCCCGGCCTCTCTGATACGGTTCCACACTCGCCCTCAGCTTATTTCCACTCGCCTGATGCAAGCAGTGGAAATTTTGAGTGCTGTTATATACCATTCCATTTGTAATGTTCAGCTTGTAATTGTGTTCTCTGTTTAATCAGGCTGTTACCCCTCCGGTCGACTTGGAGTCATCAGAAGACGGTGAAGATACAGCCTCCACATCTCAGTCAGAGGTGAGGTGTGGCTGCTTTTATATGTGCTGACTGCACTAGAAAGAATGGTCTTGGGAAATCCCATGCAGTGGGTGTGTGTGTGTATTTGTACATATTTTCATACTCCATGTAAAAGGCTTGACTATAGCGGGAATATAGTGATACCTTGGTTCACGAGCACTTCTGTTCACAAACAGAAGAATTAACAAAAATTTGCTCCTGTTCATGGACTCTGCTTCGGTTCAACACGAGCCGTGGCCATCTTCCCTGCTCTGACACATTCATATTGAGAAGAGCAGTGCAAGATGAGAGTCTTAGGAGAACCTGTCCACTCAGATAGGGGATTCTGGATGGCTCTGAGGAAGAGGTCTATCTCAAAATGTGTTAGCCATTGCCATCTGGAGACAGCCCCCTTGGTTGGGGAATGTACACAGAATTGATGTTGGTGCTCTTTTGATATGCCTGTATTCAAGCCTTATTTGTGAGTATGCTACTTACTGTTTTTAATCAATACATTTTATAGAGGATAATGCTCTAGGCCACGTGCCCCTGTGTATTTTTTGTTTTAGTAATTCGGACCCCCCAGTCTGTGGGGAGCAGCGAGGCAACCATAACCCTCCTAAAGACAGCACAAATGAATAGACTACACCCCACCCAGGCCTTTAGCACAGAGCAGGAGATTGATCATCTTTTTTGCTGCTTCTAGGGGATTCTGCCCCCTGACTATCATGAGGATGGGCTCACTTGATTGGGAATCATGGAAAAGTAGTTCATATGAATTCTGTAACTTTATTATGCCCTCAGGTGATCTTTTCCTGGATGCACAGTGCTGTTTTCCGGCCCCTAGATTAGTCATTTAAATTGGGGTTTGGGATTGTAGCTCCACAGGACCGAGTGCAACGCCAGTAAACTTGAAACAAAGAAGCTTTTATTTTCAGCAAGCAAATCAAAGTAAGGCTTCCAGCAGCACACAGAAATGAAAACACAAGAAAGCCCACTTATCTTCAGCACAAAGTAAACGTAAAAGTACAAAGCCACATACAGTTTGTGGGCGGGACTTCGCCCAAGGGTTTGTTGGCTATTTTAGCCGCGTTCAGCAAACTCACAGGTCTCCAAAAACACGTGTCTCCACACAGCTCCTCCTCACCACCTCTAACACTACTTCCTGTCTTTAAGAGCTGCTTCCTGGAGGCTCGTAACCCTGTGTGTGCTGGAGTCCCTGTAGTCAGGAGTGGAAAGCCCTTTTCCCACCCGAGGATCACTTCAGGGCCTCTGAAATTTTGAGTCCCTAGTATCTCTCTATTAACACAGAGAGAACTGACAGTCAGTCCTTTCTTTAATATGGCTAACCCCAGAATTTCTCACCCATCTCGGGTGGCCCCATGAGCACTTCCACATTTTCCTTAACCACTTGCAGACCGCATCACGTAGATAAGCGGCAGCAAAGTGGCTTTGCTGCCCCGCTGACGGCGCACTCTCGTGCCCACAACATGCTGCGTGAGCGTGGCCGCGGGTCGGGCGGATTCGATGTCCGCTGGCGGCCCGCGATTGCCTAATAGAGGCAGAATGGGGAACTGCCAATATGAACGCGGCGGTTTCCCGTTCTGTCAGGAGACATGACAATGCTCTACTGATCAGTTAGATCTGTCATGTCCCTGCCAGCACAGTTAGAACACAGTGAGGGAACTCATTTAACCCTTTGATCACCCCCTTAGTATTAACACCCTCCCTGCCAGTGACATTTATACAGTAATCTGTGGCTTTTTTTATCTCTGATCGCTGTATAAATGTCAATGGTCCCAAAAAAGTATCAAAAGTGTCCGATCTGTCCGCCGCAATATCGCAGTCCCGATAAAAATCGCAAATCACCGCCATTACCAGTAAAAAAAATTAAAAAAATAAAAAACGCCATAAACCAATTCTCGCAGTTTGTAGACGCGATAACTTTTGCGCACACCAATCAAACGCTCATTGCAATTTTATTTACCAAAAATATGTAGAAGAATACATCTTGGCCTAAACTGATGAATTTGTTTTTTTATATTTCTTTTTTGGATGTGTATTATAGCAAAAAGTAAAAAGAGAGGTTTTTTTCAAAATAGTCACTCTTTGTTTGTTTATGGCGCAACAAATAAGAACTGCAGAGGTGATCAAATACCACCAAAAGCTCTATTTGTGGGAAAAAAAAGGACATCAATTTTGTTTGGGCACAACGTCGCACAACCACGCAATTGTCAGTTAACACGTTCCCGACCGCGCAACGTGTTTTCATGGCGGCAGTCTGGATGCTGAGCGCGAATCGCCATAAAAAGACGGCGATCTGCAATCAGCCACTAGGGGAGGAGTGTGCCTGCGGCTTGGGCGGACCCGATGTCCGCCGGCGAGCCGCGATGAGCGGCCACAGGGAAAGAACGGGGAACCGCCGATGTAAACACGGCGGTTCCCAGCTCTGTTAGTAGGGGCATGAGAGATCTACTGATCCCTGTCACTGGGATCAGTTAGATCTCTCATGCCCATGGTAGCCCAACCCCCCCACAGTAAGAACACACCCAGGGAACACAGTTAACCCCTAGCTCTCCCCCCCAGGTTAACCCCTTCACTGCCAATGACATTTATACAGTAATCAGTGGCCATTTAAATTTCTGATCGCTGAATAAATGTCATTGGTCCCAAAAAAGTGTCAAAAATGTCCGACATGTTCGCTGAAATATCGCATTACCGCTAAAAATCGCAGATCCCCGCCATTACTAGTAAAAAATTTAAAAAAAAATAATAACCCCAGAAATGAATTCTCACCATCCGTAAACGCGGCCACTTTTGCGCAAAGCAATCAATAAATGCAGATTGCAATTTTTTTTTATCACAAATATGAGGAATTATATAAATCAACCAAAAACGGTGAAAAAAAATGTTTTTTTATATTTTTTTTTTGGACTTGAATTTTAGCAAAAAGTAAGACATTTTGGTTTTTTTGCAAAATGGTCGCTCTTCTTTTGTTTATAACGGCGATCAGAAATGACGCAGAGGCGATCAAATGCCACCAAAAGAAAGCTCTATTTGTGGGGAAAAAAAGGACACAATTTTTGTTTGGGTGCAACGTCACACGACCGCGCAATTGTCAGTTAAAGCGACGCAGCGCCGAATCGCAAAAAGTGCTCTGGTCCTAAAGCTGGAAAACCTTCCGGTTGGTAAGTGGTTAAAGCGATGGAGTTCTGTATCGCAAAAAGTGCTCTGGTCATTAAGGGGGCAAATCCTTCCAGGGCTGAAGTGGTTAAAGGGACCATAAACCAAATATTGGTGCTATATAGCACCCGTCCAGGACCCAACCTTGGAGTCCTGTACATAATAAACAAAAAAAAAGTTCAGAATGGATTAACCTGATTTACATTGAACCCTATGGGAAAATTTGCCTGGTTCACAACCAATTTGGTTCGCGACCAGAGTTTGCTACTATAGTATAGCATAATTATATTCAGGAGATAGACAAAGCCATCAGATGATCTCGATTGGCCACTGTTTTCTAATATGCACAGTGAATATGAATACTTTGTAGAGAAAAAAGTAACAAATTATATTTACATTTCATAGAATGAAGAGCTTAGCAACCCACATACTTAGGAAGACCTAGTTGCAGGGTCCTTATTCCACCTGCTCTGCCCTTACAGGCAGAGTTCACAGTGCAGAGAACACCGACTGCATTGCCAGCCCAGTGTATCTGGGACTTTTTAGCACTGCTGCCTGTCTCATAAAGTGTTTTCAATCATATATTTATATCAATATCTTGTTTTTTCTAAATGATATTTAGTGGCATATATGCAGCAAAAAAGAAGGAATCGCTTATTCTGGTCCTGATATTCTGGTATAATTTGAAATAAGCCGTCCGTGTAGAAATGTGTATTTCCAAACCCTACTTCCTGCTATTATTATATCTTATCTTTTCATTTGAAAGAAAATGATCTGAAATAAAGCCCACATGCGCACCATTACTATAAATAAAGCTATTAGGGATATGTTGTAATCTGAGCTAAAGCCTGCAATCACCATACAAAACAACCTTTAAAAATGTACTTTTTTATGGCTATATATAAAACTGAACTAGATGCGATGATTGTTCCTTCTTAGATGAATGTTAGTCATATGTTGTATTCACACTATAAATTATGACAATCAGACTTGATATTTGCTATTGAAGCCGGTTTAGCAGGGCCTGGTCGAGATTTGATCCATGTATGGGCAGACTAGTTGTACTGAAGTCGATCCATCTATTGATTTGAGTATAACCAGCCTGTGTGATATGTTGTATGGGATTACTGCCAACAGCTATAGCCACTAGCAGTAATCATTGTGTTCTGCAGGGTGGGAAGGCTCCCCACTGGCAGAACACAATAGTACTATAGGGATTCCACCATCAACACTGACTGCGTTGATGGGGAATTGAGTGACTGAGTGATTTTCCTGCACAGGTTGCAGGAAATAACATTGAATAATCTATGGCTTGCCTTATTGGCTGTTTCTAATCACTGCAGCTCAGGTCATGGTTATACACAGCTGAATTCATTAGTGGACTTTAACCATTTGCCACCTGCCTACAGTACATTTACTGTTGATGGGCATCACATCCAGGCTAGGTGACGTACTGATACACCCTTGGGGTGTGCAGCGGTGCGATCCCATGACCTGGTGGACACAGCGATATCACTGGCTGCTGTGAGCGGCTGGGGTATCATGTGATCGCTATAATGGGTAAAAGCAATCACATGATTACAATGTCAGCAAAATAGTCATGAATGGCTTCCATTCATGACTGTATTGTGATTGTGATGCTGTGATTGGCACACAGCTATCACATAGTATCTGGGCCAATAACAGCACCCTGTACCATGTACCAGCTGTAGCCAATCATAGCATGTCAACAGTAAGCAAGCTGTCATGAATAGAAAGCCATTCATGACAGTTAATTATTGCTTATAATAGTGATCATCAGATATAACAGTGTAAAAAAAATCCTGATCACCCCCCCCCCCCAGATAAGTACAGTGTCACTATGGTGACATTGAACTACTCTGATGAATGTATGTACAACTACTAACAAGAAAAAAATAAAATTATGCTAAAAAAAAGAAAAAAGTAAAAAAATTGGATAAAAATTAGAGCTTGAGAAAGGAGAGCGCCTGTCCCCTCCATCAACTGTGCACACGCTCAAAAACGCATTGCATCACTTCCAGTGACGTCACACGCCGCTGCGGTCCATCTGTGTTCCAGCCTCCATTTCCTGGACTCAATCACACACAGAGCCGGTGGACGGCTCCCACAGGCGATACGAGCGGATTGCTGCCCAGACAAGCGTGCACAGAGACTTGCCACTGCAGGACTTTCCTGACATGCTGGCATTTGCTTACCTCCATGTTGGTGTTTTTAAACCTTTGCTCCATTAAATGTAATAATGGTAAATATATGTAAAAGCCCTTATATGACAAGTTGGCTGTTCAATCAGAAAACACCCGGTGCTCATCAAAACTTTGTGAATCCGTCACCAAAAAAATGTTGGGGGCTTACCAGACCTCGCTGGGAGCCAGGCTTATATTATATAACTGGATATCCTGCTTCACAAATCTCCCCAGCCTCAGGACCTCTATATCACCAGTTTTCAATAGCAACCAATGGAACTTTGATGCAATTCGATAAAGACTCCACTAGAGGGCACTCCTCCATACATTTTCATGCGTTATGCCAAACCACAGCGGACCATATAGGCAGGGAAAAGTAGAGAAAAGCCCCAAATAGTGAAGTACAGTAAAACGTATTTATTTGTAAAAACAATGCAAGGTACTCACAAAAACGAATTTGTTCAGCAGCATATAGCAATAGTAACAGCGTGTTGTACAAGCCGGCTAACACAAGTATAGAGTGACGTCAGCGCGCCCTCCCGACGTACGTTTCGTCAGAGTTGACGTCGTCCGGGGATTGTCTACACTTAGAAAGCACCTCTGTCTCTGCTTTTTCTACATGTTTTGGAGTGTGCTTCTGCTTCCATCAAGAGGCTGTCCTGAGTTGTGGACTGTCTACCATCTTTGCTGGATACTACCATCCGCTTCACCCAGGGGTTAATCCTGTGCATTGTGTAAAAAGGCTGTTTGATCCTGTATGCACAGATCCTCCCCTCCTTCCACTGCCCCCTGATAATTTCCTGATAATATAGAGCCTATAGAGTCAGGCTGCACATGCTCAGTTTCGTGTGTGTTGCTAGTGAGTTTTTTTATTTCTTGGGAGAGTGCATGTGTTCAGCACAGGGCCAATCAGCACTGTCCAGACAGAGGGTCAGGGGTCCTTCATATTAATTGGACAATCGTGGGAGAATGAAGACTCCTCCTACAAGCTTTTACCAGACACTCGGAGCCATCCGTTCATCACAATGATTTGGGTCCTGGGACGTGAGTCATATAGACCAGAGGGTGTCATGTGTCTTGTACCTTTACGTTAATAAAATCATTTATATTTGACGATTTATGGAAAAGAGGAGTAGTCATATATCGTCAGAACACTGAAGATACTCACAGACCATTTTCGAACATCCTCCTCAGAAGTAAGAGGGTGCTAACAGGTTAATTATACTTCCTGGGGACTGGGAGACAGACCTGTCACGACTAACCGGGACACGACTTGTGTACGTGAGAGGGTTCTTTATTTTTTTGAGTGATC
>BLSH010488194.1:650763-668512 GCA_018402905.1 Glandirana rugosa | reverse complement strand
TTCTGTAATGCAGGATGAGATCTGCAATCTGTCCCTCAAAGCAGTAGTAGTAGTAATCTCTACCTAGTCCAGAATCAGATCGTTCTGTAATGCAGGATGAGATGTTATTATATCTGCAATCTGTCCCTCACAGCGCCGGCAACATCCTCTCCCTACACTAGCCTGAGAGCATGTGGCATGCAGCACTATGTGACTCCAGCTTATACAGAGACTGGGTCACATGATGCACTGGCCAATCACTGCCATGCCATTAGTAGGCATGGCTGTGATGGCTTCTAAGGGCAAACCAGTGAAACGCTTGTTGATTGGCTGCCCTGCAGCTATTCAACAGGCGGGATAAAATACCCGAACCCAAACTTTTTTTCAAATGTCCGGGTCACAGACACCCCAAAGTTCGGTACGGACCCGAACTTTACAGTTCGGGTTCGCTCAACTCTATTTATAAGCCTTTACAGGTTACCAGTTTAGAGTTACAGATAAGGTCTGGTACTAGAATTATGTAAGAATCCCCCGAAGAGGGTTTACTGGCAGCAAAGTTATATGAACACTTAAAATCTTTAGGAAGTATTGATAGTCTGAGCATAACTGTAATCTGTAATTGCTATAAGCACTGTATAATTACGGCTTAAACTGTAATTGTTTCTTACTATTTCTGTAGAAAGGGACATTTCCCCCTGAGGGAGACCAGTACACATTTCTTGAATGGTCGAAACGCGTTGGAGATCAAACGCAGCCTTAGGGCTGCAGAGTATGTTACTCCCGCATTTTGTTTTGGTATCATGGTGTGTGTCTCTGTACATGTCCCTTGCCAACATAACCAGAGCTCCTGTTTTTTAATATTTTTATGCTCAGCCGACATCAATAAACTTTGAAATGAATTTATAGTCTTGTACCATCATTACTTCCTAAAGCTTTTAAGTGTTCATATAACTTTGCTACCAGTAAACCCTCTTCGGGGGATTCATCCATTACATGTGTAATACCGAGGGGAAGGCAGTTCCTTTGAATTTTTCTCTCCATAAATATCCATTTTCCCATGTAATGGTACTAGAATTATTGCTCTCGCTCTGACATTCATGGCAATGCCTCATGTGTTTGGTGCAATAGCTGTTTACGTATGCGTGTGGGAGCAACATGTACATTTGCCTTTGAACACAAGCACAGGGCGACTAGGGCACTTAAAAAAATTGGTTTTGCTTTTAATATTATTTGTTTTTGTTTTTTTATTTTTACATTGTATCTTTAAAAAATATTGTTGATTACTTTAATTGCTGTAAATATTCATTATGACAGCAATAGGCAGTGACAGATACTCTTTATTGTGAGATCTGGGGTCTATTAGAGCCCAGATGTCTCCTCTGCTCTAAAAGTATCTGATCACACCAAGATCTGTGTGATCAAATGCTTTCAATATTAATTAATTACATTGTTTACTTCTGGGAAAACCAGAAGTGACAACAGTACTTGTTGCTTCTGGTTTCCTATACCATAGAGCTCATCAGAGACCTTCCAGTCCTTTATGGGCTCTGTGGTAAGCCCGGCGGAACTGTTAGCTTCAATTCTGAGTTCTTCATATCATGGCTTCTACAATTGGCAGCTGCATCCTTATTCATTTTGTCTATATGCTCTTCTTTGCTTTTCTTTGCACATTAAACCTCACTGCATTAGTGTTTAGTGGTCACCTACCTGAGAACCAGCTCTGTGCTGCTCTCTTGCCCTATCAGGCTGGCACTATACTTTTACTGTGAATTATCCAAAAGTGCTCCTGTCATGTTATAATAGCACAGCTGGGCTTCAAACATGTTATGAACATTTCAAATAAAACCAATGTTCCCATCCTCCTATAATGACACATCAGAGATAAAAGCTTATTTCCTCATGGCAAGCATGCACCCCTTTGCCATGCTGATTCCAGCCCACATACTCTTCAGCAGTAGTGTAGTGCTTTGGGAGGGCTCTTTAAAAACAAAGACATAAGTAAAGAGAATCCAGAGCACTCTTTATAGCAACCGACCACAAAGTGGGTGCTATGGTGACCAGACGGATGTCATAGCAAAAATCCAAAGAATGCAATATCACTGGCACACCGTAACCAAAAATGCAGATAGAACACTACTGGCTGGGAGGGGGGTCCTTAATGGTCTTAAGGAGTCACTTTCTGTAGGTGACAAGTAAGTGTCCTATCTGCATTTTTGGTGTGCTGGTGATGTTACATTTTTAAAGATAATAGGGCACCCCTCCCTCTCCAAGCCTTGGACTTATGTTGACTTACTCTGATCATGCATGTAAATAGTTACAAAGCACATAAAGCTTTAGCAGTGTAAGCAAAGTACTTACAGTTGTGCTCATAAGTTTACATACCCTGGCAGAATTTATGATTTCTTGGCCATTTTTCAGAGGATATGAATGATAACACAAAAACTTTTCTTTCACTCATGGTTAGTGTTTGGCTGAAGCCATTTATTAACAATCAACTGTGTTTACTCTTTTTAAATCATAAAGACAACAGAAACTACCCAAATTACCCTGACCAAAAGTTTACATACCTTGGTGATTTTGGCCTGATAACATGCACACAAGTTGACACAAAGGGGTTTGAATGACTATTAAAGGTAACCATCCTCACCTGTGATCTGTTTGATTGTAATTAGTGTGTGTGTATAAAAGGTCAATGAGTTTATGGACTCCTGACAGACCCTTGCATCCTTCATCCAGTGCTGCACTGATGTTTCTGCATTCATGGGGAAAGCAAAAGAATTGTCAAAGGATCTGCAGGAAAAGGTAGTTGAACTGTATAAAACAGGAAAATGGATTTAAAAAAGATATCCAAGGAATTGAGAATGCCAATCAGCAATGTTCAAACTCTAACCAAGAAGTGGAAAATGAGGGGTTCTGTTGAAACCAAACCACGGTCAGGTAGACCAACTAAAATTTCAGCCACAACTGCCAGGAAAACTGTTTGGGATTCAAAGAAAAACTCACAAATAACTTCAGGTGAAATACAGGACTCTCTGAAAACATGTGGTGTGGATGTTTCAAGATGCACAATAAGGAGGCACTTGAGGAAAGATGGGCTGCATGGTCGAGTCGCTAAAAGAAAGCCATTACTAAGCAAATGCCACAAAGAATCCCGCTTACAATACGCCAAACAGCACAGAGACAAGCCTCAAACCTTCTGGCACAAAGTCATTTGGAGTGATGAGACCAAATTTGAGCTTTTTAGCCACAACCATAAATGTTACATGTGGAGAGGGGTCAACAAGACCTGTGAAACACGGAGGTGGATTGCTGATGTTTTGGGGATGTGTGAGCTACAAAGGCACAGGAAATTTGGTCAAAATTGATGGCAAGATGAATGCAGTATGTTATCAAAAAATACTGGAGGAACATTTGCATTCATCAACCAGGAAGCTGTGCATGGGACGTACTTGGACATGCCAACATGACAATGATCCAAAATACAAGGCCAAGTCGACCTGCCATTGGCTACAGCAGAATAAAGTGAAGGTTCTGGAGTGGCCATCTCAGTCTCCTGACCTCAATATCATTGAGCCACTATGGGGAGATCTCAAACATGCAGTTCATGCAAGACAGCCCAAGAATATCCAGGAACTGGAGGCTTTTTGCCAAGAGGAATGGGCAGCTTTTCCATCTGAGAAGATAAAGAGCCTCATCCACAAATACCACAAAAGACTTAAAGCTGTCATTGAGGGGACAATACGTGGTATTAATGGGGTATGTAACCTTTTGATCAGGGTCACACACACACATGTATATTATATACATGTGTATGCCCACTCAAGCGTATGACTTTCTTTACTTTGCTGCTATGGGCCCTAGCCCCAGATCTTTTGTAGACCTAGCAAAGCCCCTGGTTGTCATTATGATTTAAAAAGAGTAAACACAGTTGATTGATAATAAATGGCTTCAGCCAAACACTAACCATGAGTGAAAGAAAAGTTTTTGTGTTCTCATTCATATTCTCTGAAAAATGGCCAAGAAATCATAAATCCTGCCAGGGTATGTAAACTTATGAGCACAACTGTATATCCTGGGGGTCCTGCATAGGGTACCTTAATCCTATAATTCCTAAAGCAGGAACATGGATACCTTTCAACAATTGTCCATCTCAGACTAAGAAAGAAAGGGATTCCTGGCCAAAAGTGGGCCCAAGTAACTCTGAGGAGATTAATCTCTGGGTTTAATTATGAAAACACAGGTTCTAATTTCATATCATGTATTAATCGCATTCACAGTATTCAGTCTAATATGTATTGTTTTTATATTTGCAAATATTGTTGTATAGGCAAACGGTCCAAGGGACCCTATTACTGGTTGCCTAGGGAGGAGGCCTGCATGCTTGTTTTATAAGATTATAACAATTTCACAGGGAGGTCTTATTTTACTATGAAATGAATGATTCTGAAAGCAATATTTACAGTAATGTTTTTCCTGTCACTCTGGAGCTCTAGTCAAATTTTTTTGTTAAAAGGACAAATGCACTTTTAGTGACGTTGTCGTTTATGAGCCCCTGCTCCCCTCATTGTACCCAGCAATAATAACTACGTACAGCATAGGGCTCTTTGGTTGTGACATGCCGGTAGTTTTATTGTTGTTCTTGAAAATCCAAAGGCTTACTCAAAGTTGGATTTTATGGTAGTATAATTTCATGGAAATGGCCATTATTATTTGCATGTGGTATTTAAAAATACACATTTTGTTCCTGGTTGAGTTGAAGGCAATTTGCCTGGTAGCTATTTGTGACATGCACATAAAAATAAGTAGCTTAGGTTTCTTTATCAGGAAAGGCAGTGCAAAGAGCAATGATGACGGTACAAGTGCAGCAATAAGCAGGTTTATCTTTCAGACATTAAAGTGTTACTAAACCCACAACAGTCTGTATATGCAGTAAAGCATGCTTGTTATACTCACTGTGGAACCTAAAAGGGTTAATCCTCTGCATTGTGTAAAAAGGCTTTTTGACCCTGTCTTCTCTGATCCTCCCCTTCTTCCACTGTCCCCAATCCATCTCCTGATAACAGGGCCCTAACAGGCACTCTGCATGTGCTCAGTTTGGTGTGTATTGCTAGAAAGTTTTTTTTTGGGGGGGGTGCATGTGATCAGCACAGGACCAATCAGCACTGTTCAGACAGAGGGTTAGGAGTCATGCAGCCTCATAGGACAGTCAGAGTTGAATGAAAACTCCTACAAGCTTTAACCAGACACTGATAGAAGTCATAATATTGCTATATACTGCTGATGAGAAAAGGTATTTAGCAGTTTATATTTACTAAAATAATTGCATTTCCATGTTCTGTGTACTGTGGGAGACCAGATATACTGAATGCAGTGTCCTGGGGTTGAGGTCCTTAAGCCTTGGTTGCGATGCGGGTAACGCACAAGATTCGCTGCGATTCCCATATCACATGACACTGCTTGGCAATCGCACAGCATCCATGAGATCTTCTGCAAGTATCAATGTTAGATTAAACACAGTACGACTGCCAGAATCGCATTGTATGGGTGTGAACGCCCATGTGATGCGATTCAGGTGAGGGGGGATAAAAAGGGTTCTGCACCATTTTGGCAGATGCGATGTGATTTGAGCTATTCCAAATGTATGGCTCAAAACGCACTGCACAGACATCGCATGTGATGTGCACAGGGATGCGGTGCGATTCCTGTGTGAAGCACATGCAGCTTTTTTCATGCACCAGTGTGAACCTAGGCTTAAAAAGCAACAAAAGTTGAACTCTGGTTGCAGTTTGTTAACCATCTATCAGTAGTGTACAGGGTGGGAAAGAGTTAGATCCTCTGTTTTTATTTTCATCTGTGTTGCCTTCACTTTCTATACGAACATTGCAACAAAAAGTTGTGAGAATTGTTCATTCAGTAATAGAAGTATTTTTTATAGCAGCACAGGGAATGGATAGAACCTCTAATTTTGTATTACTGAGGCCTGGAAGTCAGCAGGGCAGTGTATGGGGTCAGCAGGGCAGGGATATGGTCAGCAGTTTGTAGGGCAGTGTACTGGGTCAGCAGGGCGGAGGTCAGGGGTCAGTAGTAGAAAGTGACTCAAATAACAGATTTTGCCTAACAGTGGGAGGAGCTTAAAGGGGGCTGATGAAACAGAATCTGTGCCTAGCCGCTGTATACTTTGCACAGTCATTGCACCCACAAAATACTCCTGCTTACTATGTCACTGGTGACAGTCTCACAGATACACAAAAACCGCAGAAAGAACAATCATTTTTAAAAATGTAAACGTTTCCATCACATATGCTTTTCTGATCACAAAAAGTGATCACTTTGTCTGTCTGAGTCGACCTTAAAAAAGAACTTCATTAAAACCAGCAACTGTTGGGATAAGGAACACTTTGGTCAGGACAATATAATATACAACATAATGTATAGAATTCAGGAGTCAAGTGTAACATACAAAACAACATATAGAGTACAGCATCAGGAGGAGCCCACCTGTTCACATCAGATACCCCCCCCCTGCAGTACTTCAAGAAACCCCATCAGAATTCAGAGTCCTACCTCTATATCAGAGTCCTCCCCGTTACATCAGAGTCCCCAAAGTCCTTATCAAGGTCATTGGGGTCCCTCAGCCTTACCTCAGTATCCACTGGGCCCCCTTACATCAGAGTCCCCAGAGCCATCCAACTTACATCAGGGTCCCTAGAGGCACCCCCTTAACATCAAGGTCCCTAGAGGCACCCCCTAACATCAGGGTCCCTCGGGTCATCCCCCTTAAGTCAGGGTCCACTGAGCCCTCCTTTACATCAGGGTCCCTAGAGTCACTCCCTTAACATCAAGGTCCCTAGAGTCACCCCCTAACATCAGGGTCCCTAGAGTCATCCACCTTAAGTCAGGGTCCACTGAGCCCTCCTTTACATCAGGGTCCCTAGAGTCACTCCCTTAAAGGAGAGTCCCCAGAGTTCCCATAGTTTCATCAGGTCCCCAGAGTCCCTCTTTTCATAAGGATCACAAGAGTTTCTGTTGAATTATAAGCAACCAGAATGAAAGATAAAATGAAGGGAGTGCTTCTAAAGCCAGCCATAGACAGATTGAAATTTGGATGAGTGAGTTCGGGGTGGAGGAACTTGACAGACCTGACCTCAACCCGATAGAACATCTTTAGAGTTAATTAGAGCGGAGCCTGCGAGCCAGGCCTCCTCGTCCAACATCAGTGCCTGACCTCACAAATGCGTTTCTGGAAGAATGCTCAAATATTCCCATAGACACTCCTAAACTTTGTGTATAGCCTTCCCAGAAGAGTTGAAGTTGTTATAGCTGCAAGGGGTGGGCCAACTCAATATTGAACCCTACGGACTAAGACTGGGATGCCATTAAAGTTCACATGCGTGTAAAGGCAGGTGTCACAATACTTTTGACAATACAGTGTATCTTTGAACAGTATAAATGGTTAATGGCATTAGCAGCATATGTTGGGCAATAAAATCATATCCTTCTGCATGGAATCTTCCCAAATTGGGTAGAGTATTATTATTCACTGTATATAATACTGGATGTAAAAAATAAATGGGATGCAGTACCATTGCAAGACAAGTTACAGGAACAGTTCAGGACAAGAGAGTAGGGAGGGCACTGCTTGTGGGAGCTTACAATCTATAAGGGAAGGGCAAGTGATACAGAAGTCAAATGTGAGGAATGAGCTGATAGAGGAAGTAAAATTTCAAGCTTAGGTAGAGGTGGGATAGGCTTCCGTGAAGAGATGAGTTTTAGAAACATAGAAAAGTGACGACAGAAAAAGAGTAGTCCATCGAATCTGTCCATTTTTTTTGTTAACTTTATTGTTTGAGTATAGATCTAGGTTTGTCCCAGGCATGTTTGAACCATTTACTGTTGACTGTCTTGCTACCTCTGCTGGTAGTTTATTCCAATCATCAACCACCCTTTCAGTAAAAAAAATACTTTCTAAGATTACTTTTGAACTTCCCTCCAGTTAGTTTGAGGTCATGTCCCCGTGTTCTTGATTTTGGTTTCATATTGAAAAGACTGCCCTCCTGAACCTTATTCACCCCCTTGATGTATTTAAGGGTTTCAATCATGTCTCCCCTCTCCCTTCTTTCCCCCAGACTGTACATATTAAGTTCCTGAAGTCGCTCTTGATATGTTTTATCCCCCAGACCTTTCACCATTTTTGTTACCCGTCTCTGAACTCGTTCTATCTTATCAATATCTTTTTGTAAGTGAGGTCTTCAGAACTGGACATAGTATTCTAAGTGAGGTCTCACTAAAGATCTATATAGAGGAATCAGAACCTCTTTCCTCCTGCTGGTGATCAGGGGAGGGCTGGCAGCCTTAGGCCTGGGGGGCAAGTCCAGTAAAGTGGCCCATTGAACCACCGAATCAGCTCACCATCCATGCCCACCTGGTT
The DNA here is from genome assembly GCA_018402905.1 of Glandirana rugosa. Taxonomy (NCBI): domain Eukaryota; kingdom Metazoa; phylum Chordata; class Amphibia; order Anura; family Ranidae; genus Glandirana; species Glandirana rugosa. The sequence continues at coordinate 660,105 of BLSH010488194.1, read as the reverse complement.
TTATAATAGATATTGATGTTATGAAGCAAGACAAATATAATACAATGTGGTAACATAATTTCATGTTAATAGAAACAAAGGAGGTGCAGCCTCATCAGTGCCCATCAATGAAGCCTGATCAGTGCCCATCATTGCAGCCTCATCAGTGCTCATCAATGCAGCCTTACCAGTGCCCATCCAATGCAGCCTGCAATGCAGAAAGAGGAGAGCCGCCGGATTACAAAGAGCGGGGATCTCCTGCTTACCTGGCGCAGACTCATACGAAGTCCTGCCTCCTGGACCGGCTCCTATAATAGACATCATCCATGGAAGGGTCGGCCCCTCTGCTTGCAGTTAGTTGGCGGCCGTGCCCCTGGCCCCTACTTCCTCCACAAAAAGAAAATATTGTCAGCGGGCAACGGCCGCCGACCATTTCAAATGTAAGTAGTGGTGGCCTGGGGGGCAATTGCCACTCTGCCCCCTGGGCCAGCCCTCCCCTGCTGGTGATCCCTCTACTGATACATCCCAGAATTCTATTTGCTTTTCCCACTGCCTGGCCACACTGTTTGCTCATTTTGCAATCATCTGAAATAAGCACCCTCAAATCTTTTTCTTCTGTAGTGCTGGCCAACACTGTAACCCCATTATTTTACTCTCGCAAGTGAATTTTTTCCCCTAGATGCATTATTTTACATTTAGAAACATTGAACTGCAGTCTCCACTGTTTTGACCAATCTTCCAGCAATGCCAAATCATGTTCCATGTTACAGACACCTCCAGGGATATCAACCCCATTACAAACCTTTGTATCATTAGCAAAGAGACATGCCTTGCCCAACAAACCTTTAGTTATATCACTTACATATAGGTTAAATAGAACAGGACCCAGTACAGAGCCTTGTGGTACCCCACTAGTGACTGGTCTCTGTTCTGAGTGAATCCCATTTACAACCACACTTTATTATCTATCTTTAAGCTCGGTTCACACCTAGGTGATCCGACTTCAGGGGCGACTTTGCTGGGCGATTTCAAGATGACTTCAGCGCGACTTCGGGCGGCTTACAATGCGACTCTATACCAGGCGACTTTGCCTGTGGCCAATCAGAGAAGGGAGGAGGTTGCCTTCAAAAATTATTTTCTTTTAAACTGTAAAGTCGCTTCGATATAGATGGGGGATCTGACTTGGAGGCAACTTCCATTAAATTCTTTGGGCACAAGTCAGATAGAAGTCGCCTGGAAGTAGTACAGGAACTTTTTGTGAAGTCACCTTGAAGTTGGAGCGACTTCAGTAGTATATGTTAAGATGGCTCCCATTCATTTCAATGGGATTTCGGATCAGAAGCGACTTGAGGCGACCTGGGGTGAACCTTAGCAAACTGAGAATCCACCAAACTACCCAAAGGTTAAGTCCTAGCTTGTACAACTTTTGTATCAGATCATTATGTGGAACTGTATTAAATGCCTTGCTGAAATCAAGATACGCTATGTCCACAGCACTACCCTGGTCCAAAACACTGGTAATCTAATAAAAAAATTCAATCAGATTTGTCTGACACGATCTGCCCTCAGTAAAGCCATGCTGCTTTCGGTCCAGCAAGCTGTGTATTTTTAGGTGATCAATGTCCCTTCTTTTTAGGAGTAATTCCATTACCTTGACTACAATTGATGTTAAACTCACTGGCCTGTAATTGCCAGCTTCTACCTAGCGGATATGTAAAATATTAGCTTTCCACCAATCATGGGGAACTTCTCCTGTTAACAGATCTTTTTAATCAGTCTCTAACGGTCCAACAACTATACCTTGAAGTTCTCTTACATTAGGTTTCCACTATTGCAACCTGAAAGTTGCGCGATTTTGCCACAATTTTTTAACCGCAATTTTTATGTGATTTGAAGCTTCGCCTGTGCATTCTTGAGGTCTATGGACATCAAGTCGCATCAAAGACCGGTAGTACAGGTACTACTTTGAAGTCGCTGCAGCTTTAAGTCGCACAGATATGAAAGGTACTCATTGGAAATCATGGGGTACGACTTGCCATGCGACTTTGCAGTCCCAAATCACGGGAAAAGTCGCACAAGTGGAAACCTAGCCTTAGAACTCTGGAGTGAATACCATCAGGGCCCATTGCTTTATTAATATTTAACTGAGCTAGTTCCTCTGCTACCTCTGTCTCCAGAAATCCTAAAAATTAACTGTCATTACTAGAACCAATATGATTGCCCAATTTAATTTTGTTAGTGCAATTTATTTCTGAGAAGACTGAACAGAAGTAATTGTTTAAATGGTTTGCTACACCCGGGTCTTCTTCAACTTATGTGTTGTGCCCAGTTTTCACTTTAGTGATCTCATTTTATTTTTTTCTTCTATCACTAATGTACCTAAAAAGGGTTTATCTGCTTTCTTAATAGATTTAGCAATTTCTTCTTTTTTCTGTGCTTTGGTAGCACTGATAATGTGTTTGGCCTCCTTTTGTACTATTTTTATACTCTTCCCTGTCAGCTACAACTGCCGTTTCCTTGAATCTTCTATATTCTCATTTTTTTTTTCTTTTACTATCCTACTCACACTTTGAGATTAAGTTGATGATTTTGCAAATATTTACTGTGCATCTCAGTGCATCCTAATAAGTCCACATCAGACTCCAGCAAAAACCAAACTACCACTATGTAAACCAGCTTTAAACTTTACACTTTTTGTGTAAGCCAACAAATAGTTTAGCAAGATCTCAATATATATAGTATGTATATATCTGGTTTTCTCGGAATATAAATAGGAGAAATCAGCTCATGGCAAACTGCAGAAAAAATGTATATGCCAATACATGGGTCAGACACACAATCCAGTTTTTTTTTAGAATTTAGCAGTATATGCTGCTGAAAGCACAAAACACAATACACTACAGCATCTCTGTGCCAATCACATAGTCCTAGGATGTAATTGAACAAGTGATTATTGGATTAATAAAAAAAGAGAAAAAAGAAAAAGAAAAAAAGGGGTGGGACTTTAAATGAGGCACGCAACCACATATATATCATATGTACTCAATGTTTTATTATACAAATCAGAGTAGATTGGTATAAATATTGATGATAGATGTCAAATGTATAAGACAAAAGACAGTAGTACACTTGAACAGTAACAAGTCGAATATCAACATGACTGTACATCATAATGGTAAAACCAAGTATAGCCATACTTTACATAGATTTGCACAATTCCCTAATGTTTCTAAAATCGATATATATATACAGTAAGATGTACAGGTGTGATAGTGCCAAGAAGATCAGCTGCTGATATTTACAAATGAAAATGGTTTAAAAAGTGTGAATAAATTCTAATTTGGAAGCACATGGAGCGAACCAAGTTAAACCTGTATAACTGGTATAACAAAAAAGAGCTGGGCATGTCATATCCCTTTTTAAATGAATGTGAATCATATTACAGTCAAAGGGGAATAGATCCTATATCTGGTTGCAAAGAATCCTATAGAATATTACATCATAAAATATTATAAAACCTCATCAAAATAATATCAAATTAATATGGAATAATTGAAGTGGAATAGTCGAGAAAAAAACACGTGTGTACAGCTAGTGACAACTTATTGTGTGAGAAATATATAAATGTATAAAATAAACATGTTAAATATATTGAATCTAAAAGGACTAAAAATGTGAGAAAATAGTATGGTAGATGTCAAGAATAAATAAAAAATATTTGAACAGTATATATAGATAAAAAGAAGGGTGAAACATGAAAATGAAAATGAATAGAAATAAAAAATTAAATAAAAATAAAAATGAAAATGAAAATAGAAATGAAAAATAAAAAATAAAATCAAAAGTAAAAAACAAAAATGACTGAATGTGAGAATGAAATTTAAAATGAAAACCAAATTGTCATATTGTGGAGTTTACACTGGCTTCCTTAGACCACCGTCCACTGTGGCATTTGGCCCGCCAGGATTACAGGAGCAGGGGGAGCAAATACACAGGAAAATGGTGTTATAAATATTGCTAAAAGAGAGCAAGTCTAATTTTACTGCCAATGCAGAGCTATAAAGATGATGTAAACCTCACATTAAAATGTAACTCCAGCTAAAACATATTTTTAGTTTTGGAGTGGAAAGGGTTAGCATCTCAAATCAACATTCTATTGCTGTGTAAGGTTCCGTTGAGGAGATTTTCCTTAATTTCCTGTTCCATTGACAGCATTGTCATCAGAAAAGAACGTGAAAAACCTCCAACAAGGTCACAGAAAGCAATATACGCTGATGGGGTTCTGGCAATATGTTTTTAGTGTGTTCCTGTTGCAGATTTCTTTTCACGTCCTGTCCTGGGGAAAGGATTTCTCCCCAACAAGGCCACAGGGAGTAGTATAAACTTTCCCCATTTTATTTAAGACAAAAAACCTTTTTAATGGAGATATGTGTTAAAATGTGTAATATAGGTGTTAGGGTCTCCTAAAGGCAGGGCCAGCCTTTTTATCACCTGGGCTTGCCATTTTACAAAAAGGAAAACAAAAAATGAGTCTGTACCAGCCATATAAGTCAACTACATTTACTAAGGAGTAAAGACCACATGACACTCATAGAAACATCCACCCTACACCCCTAAATCCCTCTATGAACCCCCCAAAGGTAGTTGGCTGTCCCTGTATCCCCAATGACTCTGGCTATGCACAACCCTCTACACCATGTCCGCTAGCTGCGGAATGATGGAGGGATAGCCCTAGGGAGCTGAAAAGACCCTCACTGCCTGCCTAGTAACCACACCCTGTCCCACCACTGCTGCCTATCATGACACCAACCAAATGCCCTAAAGTACAGATCCCCAAATGGAACTCAACCCTGAAATGGGGACAAGTATGTGCCTAAAGAAAGATGGTGGAAGTCCATGGCATTCCATATAATTCTTAGAGCCCAACAAAAGGAATCACAGATGTAGTCTCTGTAGACATGCATGCCTAATTGAACAACCAGAGGGTGATCCTAGCTGCCACACACAGTTGGGGTGCTGATGGACACGGGGGGGGGGGGATACTCTCCTCCTCTCACTCAGTCATCCAATTCCCCCTATGTATGCAGGAGTACTCATGGTTGTACGGGTGGAAGCATCAAGTCCCTATAGAGGCAGCCGTGACACACTCACTAATAAGCTGTGAGCATAGACAGGGAGATCGCAACCAATGCAGTCTGGCAATCTCAACCTGTGTAAGATGAACGCTCCGTTCCTCACCCCTCCTAGGGTACAATGCCTCCAATCAGCAGGTTGCTGATGCCAGGCATAATGTCCGGGCACTGTCCCTGAACTGTGATCTTGATCCAGCAAGTCATGTGATGGCTCTCACACTGGGTCTGTAGTTCCAGAGACACTCACTCATTAGACACAGATCTGTGGTGAAGCTGATCCAAGCCGAGGAGACCGTGGCTGGGTGGAGCACAGCCAATCCACATGTGCAGGTGCTGGAGATCAACTCTCCTCAATGCTGCTGGATTGTAGTGTGCAGCTAGTCAGTCCACAAGTGCAAGTGCGGGAAAACACCGCTCCTCAAGGCTGTTGGATAGTGGTGTGTAGCTGGTTAGCAATATGCAGTGAAACACAGAGCCGGCTGGCTGTAGTCTATGTCCAGCCATTCATGTGGCGGCTCACACTGAATGTACAATTCCAGAGATGCATACTCATAACACACAAGTGCGGGAACTCACCGCTCCTCAAAGCTGTTTTATAGTAGTGTGCAGCTGGTAAGTCCACAGATACAGGTGCAGAGGGTCACCACTCCTCAAAGCTATTGGATGATGGTGTGTGGTTGACTAGCAAGATGCAGTGAAACACAGAGCCGGCTGGCTGGTGATGCAGAATGGGCATGGAAACTGGCACGACGTGGTGGGACATGTGGGAACGATGGATGGGGAGACTGACACCCACATTATTGTCTACATGTTTCGTTCCAACGGGAACTTCGTTGGGCACCTTGCCATTTTAGGCTCTTGAGTCTAGCATATACAAAAGTGAGTACACCCCTCACATTTTTGTAAATATTTTTATATATCTTTTCATGTGACAACACTGAAGAAATGACACTTTGCTACAATGTAAAGTAGTGAGTGTACAGCTTGTATAACAGTGTACATTTTCTATCCCCTCAAAATAACTCAACACACAGCCATTAATGTCTAAACCACTGGCAACAAAACTGAGTACAACCCAAAGTGAAAATGTCCAAATTGGGCCTAATTAGCCATTTTCCCTCCTCGGTGTCATGTGACTCGTTAGTGTTACAAGGTCTCAGGTGTGAATGGGGAGCAGGAGTATTAAATTTGGTATTATCACTCCCACTCTCTCATACTGGTCACTGGAAGTTCAACATCGCACCTCATGGCAAAGGACTCTCTGAGGATCTGGAAAAAGAATTGTTGCTCTACATAAAGATGGCTTAGGCTATAAGAAGATTGCCAAGACCCTGAAACTGAGCTGCAGCACGGTGGCCATACAGTGGTTTAACAGGACAGGTTCCACTCAGAACAGGCCTCGCCATGGTCGACCAAAGAAGTTGAGTGCACGTGCTCAGCATCATATCCAGAGGTTGTCTTTGGGAAATAGATGTATGAGTGCTGCCAGCATTGCTGCAGAGGTTGAAGGGGTGGGGGATCAGCCTGTCAGTGCTCAGACCATACGCCGCACACTGCATCATATTGGTCTGCATGGCTGTCGTCCCAGAAGGAAGCCTCTTCTAAAGAAGATGCACAAGAAAGCCCGCAAACAGTTTTCTGAAGACAAGCAGACTAAGGACATGGATTACTGGAACCATGCCCTGTGGTCTGATGAGATCAAGATAAATTTATTTGGTTCAGATGGTGTCAGGGGTGTGTGGCGGCAACCAGGTGAGGAGTACAAAGACAAGTGTGTCTTGCCTACAGTCAAGCATGGTGGTTGGAGTGCCATGGTCTGGGGATGCATGAATGCTGCTGGTGTTTCGACACAATCGGCGACCCGACAAATCTTGTCACGGAAGTGACCTTCCATCGCCGCCATCTTCCTAAACCCCGCACTCGTCCACAGTAAGTATACAGTGAGAAGGCGGCAAGCGGACATCTTTGTACATCCCCCAGAGTTTTTAATTTGAAACTTACTTTTAACAGTAAACGGAGCTTACATAGTCAACTACAGTATTTTAAAATATGTGACACTGTTTTGATGTTGATTTTTTTGAAGCAGTGGCAAGCCTGACGACCTGACAGCTTTGCTAATGTGACACAACACCGCTGCTTTTAAAATTGAACATAAAAAACAGTGAGATGGATTTCAAAATACTATATTTCGCTATATGAGTTCAGTCTGCTGTTAGAAATAAGTGTGAAATCATAAACTCCGGTGGGTGTAAAAAAACATGTCCGCTTGCCGCCTTCTCACTCTATCTTTACTGCGGATGAGTGCTGGGTATAGCCAGATGGTGGCGACGAAATGTCGCTTTCGTTACAAGATTTGTTGGGTCGCCGATTGTGTCGATACACCTGCACTGGGGAGCTACAGTTAATTGAGGGAACCATGAATGCCAACATGTACTGTGACATACTGAAGCAGAGCATGATCCTCTCCCTTCGGAGACTGGGCCGCAGGGCAGTATTCCAACATGATAGCGACCCCAAACACACCTCCAAGACAACCTCTGCCTTGCTAAAGAAGCTGAGGGTAAAGGTGATGGACTGGCCAAGCATTTCTCCAGACCTAAACCCTATGGAGCATCTGTGGGTCATCCTCAAACGGAAGGTGGAGAAGCGCAGGGTCTCTAACATCCATCAGCTCTGTGATGTCATCATGGAGGAGTGGAAGAGGACTCCGGTGGCAACCTGTGAAGCTCTGGTGAACTCCATGCCCAAGAGGGATAAGGCATTGCTGGAAAATAATGGTGGCCACACTAAATATTGACACTTTGGGCCCAATTTGGACATTTTCCTCAGAGATTATTTGCCATGAGGTGCCATGTTGAACTTCCAGTGACCAGTATGAGAGAGTGAGAGCGATAACACCAAATTTAACACACCTGCTCCTCATTCTCTCTTTTTTTTTTTTTTTAACTTATTTTTATTGATTTTCCATGTGAAAAAACAACAACAATTACAACAAGGTAGCAGGAGGGCCACCCTAGTGGCTCTTCCGACAAAATAAACTATCTATACAGAGATGTCCTGTCTATTCCCTTGAGTAATTAACATTCCCCAAACAATACAAGTTACCTCCCCCCCTCCCCCCTTTTCACTCAGTCACCTGCCCCTTACCACCTGCTTTTGGAATTAAACAATAACCTGCTCCTCATTCTCACCTGAGACCTTGTAACACTAACAAGTCACATGACACAGAGGAGGGAAAATGGCTAATTGGGCACAATTTGGACATTTTCACTTAGGGGTGTACTCACTTTTGTTGCCAGTGGTTTAGACATTAATGGCTGTGTGTTGAGTTATTTTGAGGGGACAGCAAATTTATACTGTTATACAAGCTGTACACTCACTACTTTACATTGTAGAAAAGTGTAATTTCTTCAGTGTTGTCACATGAAAAGATAGAATAAAATATTTACAAAAATGTGAGGGGTGTACTCACTTTTGTGAGATACTGTAAATGGACAAGTGAGTGCAGCCAAGGAGGACAGTTTGGCCCATAAAATGAGCAGACGGGGTCCCGGTAAAGGGGTTAGAAACAATGACGGTCAACACTTGTGAGTACCCTAGTTGGAAATATGTTCCAGCAGGTAGCTAAAACTGCCTGGAGAAAACAGGTTAGGTGTAATCTCTTATAAGAGACTTAGCATGTGCTGGAATACCCTAGATTTGAAGTAAAGTTTATGTTTTTTCAACCAAGCCCAACTGAGCAATCTTGTGTGTGGACTGGGGAGTAACGGAAAATATGTGCTTTGCACTGAAGTAGTCTTTTAGGCTGGGTTCACACCATTGCGAATTGGTTGCGGGGAACCCGCATCCAGTCCAGGCTAAAGTCGAGTTTAAAAACCGACTTAAGCCTGGACTTTACCTGGTTTTCAGCGTGGCGCAAAAACCCTTTTTGCGTGGCCTGGACGACGCCTCTATACACTTGGTCGAGGTATCTCTCGGTCAGTTTTAGAGGACGATAACGCTTAACCTACGCCCAAGGGGCGTTGGTTAAGCGTTACCACACTTGGGTCGGATTTTCTGATGAAGTCACGTTTCGTGTATAAAAGGCAATGAGGGGTCAGGTGTGTGTTCTAACGGGTCAACCCGAACCAGCTTTTTTGTATTTGAAATGAAGTTTAGATCCCATAAGGTCGTGTACGATTCAGAGAATATTCACTAATGTGGATTGGACAAAAGAGGTCTGTTAAGATCG
>BLSH010488194.1:638532-650753 GCA_018402905.1 Glandirana rugosa | reverse complement strand
TTTTTTTTTTTTTTTTTTTTTTTAAAACAAGATTTTATCAAAAGCAAAAAGTTGGTGTACAGATACAGGTATAACAAAGTGAGGCGGAAGTCACCAGTCAGTAGACAAGAAGTTCTATCAAAATATACATGGAACCATACATACTGGTCTTTTAGGCTTTTAATGAGGGGTGATGTGCTCGGTGCCTAGCCTGTCCTAGGAAAAGGTAGAAGTGAGTGCCATGTTTCTCACTCCTAAGTTCTGCCTGTGTAACTTGGGACTTAGGATCCCTGTGATATGAGTAGGGAACCAGAGGAAGCCAGCCTATGGACTGTGTATCAACTTCAGCTCCAGAAGGTTTTACCCCCGTCATAACCAGGCCATTTTTGTTATTTGGCACTGCGCTACTTTAACCACTTCAGCCCTGGAAGGATTTCACACTTTAGGACCAGAGCACTTTTGAGATTCGGCACTGCGTCATTTTTAACTTTTAAATTGCGCGGTCGTGCGACGTTGCACCCAAACTAAATTTGCGTCCTTTTTTTTTTTACCACAAATAGAGCTTTCTTTTGGTGGTATTTGATCACCATTGTGTAATTTCTGATCGCCGCTATAAACAAAAGAAGAGCGACAATTTTGCAAAAAAATCCAAATTTCTTACTTTTGCTAAAATACAAATAAAAAAAAAAAATATAAAAAAACATTTTTTCCATCGATTTTGGCCGATTTATATTCTTCCTCATAATTTTTGGTAAAAAAAATCGCATTCTGCGTTTATTGATTGGTTTGCGCAAAAGTTGCAGCGTTTACGGATGATGAGAATTCATTTCTGTTTTTTTTTTTATTTTTTACTAGTAATGGCGGCGATCTGCAATTTTTAGCGGTACTGCGATATTGCAGCAGACATGTCGGACCATTTTGACACTTTTTTGGGACCATTGGCATTTATACAGCGATCAGTACTGTGTAAATGCCATTGGCAGTGAAGGGGTTAACCTGCAGGGGGCGCTCTAAGGGTTAACTGTGTTCCCTGGGCGTGTTCTAACTGTGTGTGGGCTGCCCTGGCTGGGGAAAGGGGATGATCACGGCTTCCATATACAGGAAGCCTGTGCCCTTCCCTCTCTATGAGAACGGAGATCCGTGGTTACTTACATGGACCTCCGTTCTCTCACTCCGGGGGGGGCATCGCGGGTAGCCGGCGGCGATCGAGTCTGCCGCACCCACTCCCCGGCCCCCCCCGGACACAGTGAGCATGCTCACAGCACTAGTTATAGCAGGCGCTGTCGTATGACGGCGGTTTGCAATAACAAACCACTCTGTCGCCGTCAGACTGCGGTTGGCGGTCGGCAAGTGGTTAACTGGCAATTGTGCAGTCATGCAACACTGTATGCAAATTAATTTTTCTTTTTAACTTTTTTTCACACGCATACTGTAGAGCTTTATTTTGGTGGGATTTGATCACCTCTGGATTTTTTATTTTTTATTATTATCATACAGGATTTATATAGTGGCAACAGTTTGCTCAGCACTTTACTATAAAATATATCCAATAAAAACATTTAAAAAAATCTAATTTCTTCATAAATTTAGGCCAAAATGTATTTTGCTACATGTCTTTGGTAAAAAAATCCCAATAAGTGTATATTGGTTGATTTGTGTGAAAGTTATAGTGTCTACAAACTATGTTTTTTTTTATAGTAGTAATGGCAGTGCTCAGCGACTTATAATGGGGTTGTGATAGAGCGGCTGGAAATCTGATACTAACTGACACTGGGTGAGGACTGACTAACTGACACTGACATCTCCAGTGACACTAATACAGTGATCAGTGATAATAGTACACTGCCACTGTACTGGTGGCTGGGAAGGGGTTAAAATCTAGGGGCAATCAAAGGCTTATCTGTGTGCCTAAAATGTGTAATGTGTGCTTATTTTACCAAGAGATGTGACTGATTTATCTCGCTGCTTTACAGGGAGAAAAAAACAGCCACATCTCTGCTCCGTGTACAGAGCCCTGTGCTGTTAGTAAACACAGGACTCTGTACTGTCATTCGCTAAGCTGATCAGCAGGTCCCAGCCATAAACCATTGGCCAGGACCTGCTAACTGATTTGTGCTGTAGCGAATGACAGTTCAGGCAGGCGGCTCAGATGCCCCAGAAATGCTGCATCAGGTACGTGTATGTGATCTGGAGCCATGGGGGCACCCCATGCGGGGAGGAGCCAGGAGTGCCACGGAGAGACCCCAGAAGAGGAGGATCGGGGCCACTCTGTGCAAAACCCTTGCACAGAGGAGGAAAGTATGACATGTTTGTTATTTTTTAAAAAAAGCTTTACAGTCACTTTAACTAACACAGTAAAGTCGAACTCCAGCTGACACTTTTTAAGCGGTTACAGCATCAGTTTTTTTTTTTCATTTGAAATAAAGGTTTTACATAAAGGAATAAAAGATGACCCTTGTAAGCACCCCTGTCAGTGTTAAATGGTTTGTCTCAACCCTCTAGCTGCCATTTTTGCTGGACTGCTTGCTCTGTTAAAGAGGAACTGAAAGTAAAAATACTTACCATAGTTTTAATGATCTGATGCCAAAAAAGTCCATCACCAGCATCTTCTCCCTGGCTTCTTCTGTGTGTGGTCTTCATCCATCTTGATTGGTCAGTATGGGATGATGTCACTCCTGTGGAAGTGCAGGAGTGCAGTTATCCCGGGAACGCAGTGTACGGAAATATACACTGAGCTGTGTGAAAAAAAGCCCCAAAAAGAAAACTAATGCAGACGCCACATCTAAGAACTGGTAAGCTGCAATCTAATAAATTTATGTTTTAGTGTTTAACAGGTTAAAGACCGGCTTGCGTACATTCTTGCAGGCGCGGCTAGAGGGCGAGTGCGGCGCCCCTCGTGCCTGCCGTGCACTCCCTCAGTGTGGCCGCGGGTTGGGAGGACTTGATGTCCACCGGCGACCCGTGATCACCTACTACAGAGGAAGAACGGGGAACCACCGATGTAAACACGCCGGTTCCCCGTTCTGTCAGTGGGCATGTAAGAGATCTACGGATCCCTGTCACTGGGATCAGGTAGATCTCTCATGCCCCTGCCAGCCCAGCCCCCTCACAGTTAGAAAACGCCTAGTGAACACACTTAACCCCTTGATTGCCCCCTGCAGGTTAACCTCTTTACTGTATAAAATGTCATTGGCAGTGATCAGTGGATATTTAAATTTCTGATCGCTGTATAAATATCATTGGTCCCAAAAAAGTGTCAAAAATGTCCGACATGTCTGTCGCAATATCGCAGTCCCGATAAAAATCGCAGATCGCCGCCATTACTAGTTAAAAAAAAAAAAAGTAACATCATAAATGAATTCTCATGGTTTGTAAACGCGGCAACTTTTGCGCAAACCAATCAATGTACACCGATTGCGATTTTTTTTACCACAAATATGTAGAAGTATATATATTGGCCAAAACCGATGAATAAATTAGATTTTTTATATATATTTTTTGAATATGTATTATAGCAAAAAGTAAAAAAAAGTTTGTTTTTTTTCCAAACTGTCACTCTTTTTTTGTTTATAGCAGTGATCAGAAGTGATGTAGAGGTGATCAAATGCCACGTAAAGAAAGCTCTATTTGTAGGAAAAAAGGACGGCAATTTTGTTTGGGTACAACGTCGCACGACCGCACAATTGTCAGTTAAAGCGACGCAGTGCCGAATCGCAAAAAGTGCTCTGGTCAGGAAGGGGGTAAAACCGGCTGAAGTGGTTAATGCCATTTTAACTGTTTACTGGCTGGCCTCAAATGATGTATAGAGTTACTACACAGCATAATGCTTTACAAATTTCCATTTATTCCATTGGGCTATCTTATTGTGAGATCATCCATGACTGACTTTCTAGTCCTTTACCAAACCTGGTACAGCAGTGTTTTATGTCATTGATTTAAATGATTTCTGTGAAATTTCGAATCAGCATGCCCTGCTAGCTTCTTTACTGACATTTATGAACTTCTCATTTGACAGCAGGACTCCTGTTAGAAAACACAGGGCCCCGCACAGCCAACCTGACAGCCCCCCCCCCCAATAAACACAGTTTACTATACTTCAGCTATGAATGAACACAGTGAGCGATCAGTAGCGATCACTCATTGTGTTCATTCAGGAAAGGAAGGGCCAGGTAAATGTGAAATATTTAGTGGACCCTGCCCACACTCTCCATCCTAAAGTATCCTATTGTGCCCTTGCAGCTGCTGGTGGAAAGAAGAGGAAGGAAGCCGGAAGCATGGTGGAAGGAGGGGGGTGGGGCACACAGGGGGGCCTGGGTAGCAGGCGGAAATATATGGTGTACAGGAAAGGTGATTGATAGGCAGGGAGCGATTACTAGAACTGATCACCTGTATGGCTTTCTCTGCAGCCGCTGAAAGCAGATGACCGGGAAATGAGAAGAAGCCAGCTTTCAGCTGCTGCAGAGAGCCATACAGGGGATCAGTTTCAGTAATTGCCCCCCCTCCCTTCCTCGTGTGCCGATCACCCTCCCTGCCAACATCTAATTCACCCAGCTGCCTGGGTCCACCTGTTGAATCGGGCCCAGTACAGGAGGACCAGTGGTACCCCCTTATCCACGGCCCTGCTTGACAGGCATGCTTGGAAAAGTAGTTCTGTTCTCTTACCTAGAGATCTATTGGTTGGCCTGCTAGGCACCCTGAACTTAATGAAGGCCCATGCAAGCATTGTTACAGCAGTGCATGTACTGTCAGCGGCAGGAACGTTGTTAGGAAACATTGCTCTAGTGTTCCTTGGATTTGCATTGAGTTAGACATTTCCTTGGATATTTACTATATATAAATTTAGCTGTTTAGTGTCCTCACCCTAGTTCAAAGAATGTGCCCCAGGACAGTTTACCAGGAAATCATGGTGCAGTCACACAATCATAGATAAAGAACTGCAGCAACATTCTATTTTTACTAAACTTGTGATGTGTTTTTAAAGCTGTAGGCTAGAGAAGAACAACTTTTTACATAACAGATTGCTAAAAATACCATTCGCTGCAGTATAGGCGCACCAGAGCATAGTCAGAGCTTCCAGTGTTCTATGTTTAACCACTTCAGCCCCAGAAGGATTTCCCACTGTAGGACAAGAGCACTTTTTGCGATCCGGCACTGCGTCGCTTTAACTGACAATTGCGTGGTCGTGCGACGTTGTACCCAAATAAAATTTGCGTCCTATTTTTCCCACAAATAGAGGTTTCTTTTGGTGGTATTTGATCACCTTTGCATCATTTATGATCACCGCTATAAACAAAAAAAGAGCAACAATTTTGCAAAAAAAAAAAACAATATTCCTTACTTTTTGCCAAAATACAAACTAAAAAAAAATATATAAAAAAACAAATGTATGCATCGGTTTTGGCCAATTTATATTCTTCCTCATATTTTTGGTAAAAAAAAATAAAAAAATCGCAATCAGCGTTTATTGATTGGTTTTGCGCAAAAGTTGCCACGTTTACAAACCATGAGAATTAATTTCTGGCGTTTTTACAGTTTTTTTTTTTTTTTTACTAGTAATGGCGGTTTTTATCGGGACTGCGACATTGTGGTGGATATGTCGGACATTTTTGACACTTTTTTGTGACCAATGACATTTATACAGCAATCAGAAATTTAAATATCCACTGATTACTGTGTAAGTGTCATTGGCAGTGAAGGGGTTAACCTGCAGGGGGGAACCTAGGGGTTAACTGTGTTCCCTGCATGTGTTTTAACTGTGAGGGGGCTGGGCTACCATGGGCATAAGAGATCTAACTGATCCCAGTGACGGGGATCAGTAGATCTTTTAAATGTCTACTGACAGAGCGGGGAACCGCTGTGTTTACATCAGTGGTTCCCCGTTCTTACTCTCTGCCAGGCAATCGTGGCTCGCCAACGGAGATCCATCTGAGCTGCGGCTACACTCCTGCAGAGTGTGGCAGGCAGGAGAGTCCGCCTGCTACAGCGCTAGGGTTGCCACATCATCCCTTTAATCCAGGACACATATGATTTGCACATGTTCTGAGGCTAATTTAATGCAGATAAGGCACCAAATGAGTTTAAAGCGGAGTTCCACTCATTTTTTTGTTTATTAAAAGTCAGCAGCTACAAAAAGTGTAGCTGCTGACTTTTAATAAACAGTAACTTACCTGTCTCCCGGTCCAGTGATGGCTGCTCCCGAAGCCTCGCTCGTCTCCCCCTCCTCCCAATGGCCCCGCCATTCCTAGTGTGGGCACCCGGCCCGGCTTCACGGCCGGGCACCCACTGCACATGCGCGAGTCGCGATGCGCATTCCTAGTGGCCAGGCAATCTTCTGGGACCTGTGGGGCCTAGGAGGAGATGAGGAGTCGCCTAGGTGACCCCGAGGTGGAAGGTGGAAGAGGGACAGGAAGTCCCTCTGAAACCTGGGTAAACACTCCCCCCCCCCAAAAAAAATGACATGCCAAATGTGGCATGTAAGGGGGCGAGGAGTGCTTAAAGCGGAAGTTCCATTTTTGGGTGGAACTCCACTTTAATTGCCACCTTAATCAGCCACAGAACCTGTGTAATTAATATGTGTCCTGGATTAAAGGGATGATGTGGCAACCCTATACAGCGCTCATGCGAGCCGCCGTTTATAGATGGCGATCCGCGGAATACTGCCACTCTGCAGCAGTAAATGTACATGAGGCGGTCGGGAACTGGTTAATTAAAATAAATGAACAAACTAAATATGCACAATATTATACACATACATATACATGTATTTATTGATATGTGCGTATCAGCAGTGGGAACCTGTAACAATTGATTTAATTGAGGGGCTTTTGGCACTGAAAACAAGTATCAAACTTACCTCCTGCATTGTACGTGAGGATACTGAGGACCTGTCCGCACCCATCAAGAAGATCATAGAGTGGAGAAGAGTGCTGGCCTCTGTAGGAATGAGGAATAGGGCAAATATTGTGCTTATTCCAATCCCCCTAGATAAAACAAACACTAAGGCCCCTTTCACACATACGGACCGTTTGTCCGTTTTTTATCCATCCGTTAAAGGATGAAAAATGGACATCAATGCAACTCTATGGAAAAATGGATGACATCGGATGATCCGTTTTTTTGAACGGATGAAAGCCCTATTTTTCATCCGTCAAAAAAAGGGATCGGACGAAAAACGGATGTAAACTAACGAATGGTCAGTTTTTCATTTGTTTTTGCATTGGTAGTGGATGTAAAAAAAACTGATGAAAAACTGATGACCACAGATGAAAAAACGGATGAAAAACGGATGAATACTTCATCCGTTTTGATGTGACGGAACTGATGAATGAATGGTCCGTATGTGTGATAGGATCCTTTGGCTCCAGTGCAGGGCAATATTTTAGAGATACTTGAAACTTTGACCTTAGGGCAGTGGTTCTCAACTCCTGTCCTCGGGACCCACTAACAGGCCAGGTTTGCAGGATAACTGAAATACATCACAGGTGATATCATTTGCTGCTCAGTGATTGCAGTATTCTAGTCTGCATCTCCCCAAGGTAATACTTAAAATCTGGCCTGTTGGTGGGTCCTGAGGACCGGAGTTGAGAACCACTGCCTTAGGGCCTTGCCAGATGGATGACTAATTAGCAGTGATCACCTTTTTTCCTAGCTATGGAAATTATAGTTATGTACTGTGGAATTACATAGTTGGTAAGAAATGAATGGATAAACTCGGTGCCACACCAACCTCCAATAATTCAGTGAAATTGATTAAAAATGATGTGTTATTTGAGAAGTGATTTAGGCGATTGGAAGAGCTTTGAAGGACTTTATTACATTTGGTTAATTTGTGGACCGTTTTATTATCGTTGTTCAAAAGTAGCGCTGTACCTTTTACGTGGTTATTTACATATAGTTGCTAAGGTAGAATGAAGACACTGGTCCATCCAGTTCAACGTGTGTGTGTGTTCATGTGTTCTGCCAGTAACAAACACTGTGGGGTTGATTTACTAAAGGCAAATCCATTCTGCACTACAAGTGCACTTGGAAGTGCAGTCGCTGTAAATCTGAGGGGAAGATCTGAAATCAGGGGAAGCTCTGCTGATTTTATCATCCAATCATGTGCAAGCAAAAATGCTGTTTTTTATTTTCCTTGCATGCCCCCTTCAGGTCTACAGCGACTGCACTTCCAAGTGCACTTGTAGTGCAAAGTGGATTCGCCTTTAGTAAATAAACCCCCCGTATTCATGGCTAACTACAAAGAGTTGAACAAGTAGCATCCTAACATAATGGTGTACCCCGATTCTGGGAGCTGTGAAAATTTGCTTCTTAACAGAAAATCACCAGCAACTGTAGAGATTAGATTGCAAGCTACAAATTACTGTTAATCACCAGCATTATAGAATTGTAGCATTGGGGAATCCCAGTTACAAAACTGTCCCTCAGACATTGCCCTTACAGTAAGAACTCATAACCTTTTCCCAAAACATATATATTGTTTGGGGGGAAGTTTATTTCATTTCCTGCCCTGGAGATGCAACAGGAACTGAATTGAATCTCCTCTCTTGCTCTGGTGCCAATGGGCACCCAGAGGGGGCGAGTCTCTTCAGCAAGGACACAGACAGCAACACAACCTCAACAGAGTGGCCAGCCTTTCTCTGCTTTCTCCAAAACTAGAAAATCAGATCTGACTTTAAGGCCTCATACACACGGACGTTTTTACCGCCATGTTTTTTAGGAGCTCTCCGCGTTATTCAGTGGTCCCATACAAACGCTGAGGTTTTTGAGCTGTAGATGGCGTCAGCGTTCTTAAGCTGTAAAACGAACGCAGGACCCACACTTTCCGAGGCTGTAGCATAATGGCGTTTTTCACGCTGAGCCGGCAAAACGCTCACTAACGCGCATTAGCGCCCTAGAGACATTAACCGGCGTTTTTAGTGCCAACATTTTCAGGTTAAAAAACAGCAGAGAAATGTTTTTTTTTAAACAAAACGTCTATTGATGCCGATGATCACTAACGCACATTAACGCCGATGCAAAATGCTGACGAAATCGCGTTTTTGATGCCGATTTTTGCCTGACGTCGGTCCAGACATTTTGCTATTGCACTCATGTGTATGAAGCCTAAGGCCTCATGCACACAGGATGTTTTTGGACGTTTTTACAGCTGCTGTTTTTAGCCTCAGACGGTTTTTCCTACAGTCAATAAACTCCCCATCATGTTGTCCTATGTGTTTATGCACACATAGGCTGCTTTCAACTGTTTTTGAGCTGTAAAAAAAAAAACAAGACTAGTGGGTTCTGAGAGACCTTTTTCAGCTGTAAAAACGATCAAAAACACCGCTCACCAATGTTTTTGGACGTTTTAGATCTATTGAGGAAAAAAAAACGCTACTGCTCAAAAACACAGCTCACCAATGTTTTTGGATGTTTTTGGTTCATTGGAAAAAAAATAAAAAAAAACTGCTCAAAGACACTAGTGCAAAACACTGAAATAAGCTGAAAAACTCACTGCAAAGCTACTGACGTGCGGCGGGTATGCACATGCTGTCCTTACTGACAGTTCTGTGCGCTTTTGTCCTGGAACATCATCCAGGATTTCCATATTGCCCTTCCAGCTCCCATTGTGGCTTTGCATAATAGGTGGGCTACCTTGCTCCTCAGAGCCACTATTCTGATGAGCACTGGTTATGAGTGGGCTTAACTATTCCAATTGTTTGCTAACCGAACCTACAAGTGAATCCATAACCCACCGACCCCAGCCAATAGAAGCAGCACAGTCTACATCTCTTTGGGTACATCATTACCAGAATCTCGTATTGCACAAGTGCATATATACTTGCATGTACTCTTTAGTTCATCTACAGTCAACCCTCTCTGATTACACGTGGTCGGTCCTAGGTTAGACTCTACTGATTGTGCTGTATACACTGTTACATACAATAGATGTAGTTTTGCTGTCCCCTAAACGCAAGGGCCAAACAGCACCCACCCCAGTTATTGTCCTGAGGAAGCTCTTGGAAGCGAAACGCGTCGACAGACCAGCGTGGAGGATATAAAGTCCTTTATATCTGATATACAAGGGAACTTATCCCAAACATTTATATCTACCCTTCGTGAAGGACTCTACCTCCAGACTTGGGTATATGGGTGGTGCTTTACCTTGCTTTGTTAGTAGGGTGTTTTCTTGTCTATGTTTACACATGTTATTTATGTCCAGTTTTTACTTATTTGTAAATAAAGATATACAATTTTAATCTTTTTTGCCCATGTTGTGCCCTTAGGCCTCATACACACGGACGTTTCTTAAAAAATAAACAAAACGTCGGGTCTGACGTCAAGGAAAAAAAAATCTGTGTTTTTCGGCGTTATGCATCGGCGTCGGCATCAATAAGGTTTTTTTTTAAAAAAATCATCCCTCTGCTATTTTTCAACTTAAAAACGACGGCGTCAAAAAACGCCGGTTAATGCCGGTACAGTATTAGTTGGCGTTTGTTGGCGTTAGTTGGCGTTTTGCGGCGTCGGCGTCAAAAAATGCCAAAACGTTGCAGCCTCAGAACGCGCTGGCTGTGGGTTCTAGTTTTAGCTCACTAATGCCGACGCCATCTACAGCTCAAAAACGTCGGCATTTTTATGGGGCCATTGACTAACATGGAGAGCTGCAAAAAACGCCAGAAAACGCCGGCGTCAAAAAACGTCTGTGTGTATGAGGCCTTAAAGTCCTGCTTATTTTTAAGGGAATAATCTCCTTCAATCCTTTTTGTATCAATTTGGATGGTGGCATGGTGGGGGTCCCTGTTTTCCTATATAATAATAAATAATAATAATAATAATAAAAACTATAATAGTTATAAACTACTAAATTAGTTAGGTATTGAAATTTCCTTTCAAATTTGTCTGCCTGTTAGTGAACACATTTTTCCGAATTCCTGAATTACCGATAATAACGAATACCGCATCTATACAAATGGAACGAACCGAATTCGAATGTTTCCAAATTTACGAATTTATTCGATATAACGAATTTCGAACATAACGAAAAACTGAAAAAAACGGAAAAAAAAGGAAACAAACGAAAACGGAAAAATAGGTAATCCGACTTGCAGGGCGACGCCGAGTCGCCCCGCTTGAGGCGACTTCTGTAATAGAAGTCAATGGAAGTCGCCTGAATTTGCCTCAAACGTAGTACAGGAACCTTTTTCTAAGTCGGAGCGACTTGAGTCTCTTCTATTAGAACAGTTCCATTGCAATGCATGGAGGCTACTTGTAAGGCGACTCAAGTCGCCTATGTGTGATACGGCACTATAGGCATGCGCAGGGGGTGTGCCAGGTGTGCCTGGGCACACCCTAATCACTAGGTGCAGTGCCGATTCCCCCTACTGCCCGGGCTTCCCGCCATGTTGGCCCCCACCCCGCAATGCTGCTGGCTTCCCTCCTTTCCTCTCTTCTCCCCTCCGGCTGCTACAGGGGGATGTTTCAGGATGGAGAGTGGGAGAAGGGGCTAATAAATATGTCATTTAACAGCGCCTTCCTTTTCTAAATGAACACAATGAACACATTCACTGTGTTCAGCCATAAGTAAAGCATAGTAAATTGTGTTTACTCAGGGGCGTACCTAGAGCATTTGGCACCCGGGGCGGATCCTATATCTGGCACCCCCCCCCCCCTCCAGACGGCTCCCCGTGTTGCGCCTCCGTGAATTGCGGCCCGGAACCCGGAGGAATCCTCCTCCCGCTGCTCTCCCAGGCAGCCAGGCCCCTCCTCCTTCTCTGCAAAAATGGCACAGACTGACCCGAGGATTGTCATCGGGCGGCTGGTGCCAGACAGAAATACAAGTAACTGGCAGGGACACACTTACTATGTCCTAGTGACGCTACTATAACTGCAGGTAAAATGTAGGAAGACCCCCTTCACATTACACAGCCCCCATACCTTTGGACCTCTTTACATTACGCAGACCCGGCACCACACACCTCTGGACTCCTTTGCATTACACAGCCCCGACCCCCTGCAGCTCTGCCCCTTCCTACCTTATTCGGGTATGCAGAGCGGGGCTTATTCCATCCTTCCCCGTCTCGACGTCCCCCAGCCCCGACACATTACGTTTCCTCAGGTCTCCACACACCACGGCCCAGACGCATTACATTTCTCCAGGTTTCCATACCCCCGACACATTACACTTCCCCCAGAAGGATGTAAAATGGACGTCAATATCATCGCAGTGATCCTGTATCATTCACACAGGGACGGTCAATGAACATAAA
>BLSH010488194.1:619600-638159 GCA_018402905.1 Glandirana rugosa | reverse complement strand
GGCCATTGACTAACATGGAGAGCTGCAAAAAACGCCAGAAAACGCCGGCGTCAAAAAACGTCTGTGTGTATGAGGCCTTAAAGTCCTGCTTATTTTTAAGGGAATAATCTCCTTCAATCCTTTTTGTATCAATTTGGATGGTGGCATGGTGGGGGTCCCTGTTTTCCTATATAATAATAAATAATAATAATAATAATAAAAACTATAATAGTTATAAACTACTAAATTAGTTAGGTATTGAAATTTCCTTTCAAATTTGTCTGCCTGTTAGTGAACACATTTTTCCGAATTCCTGAATTACCGATAATAACGAATACCGCATCTATACAAATGGAACGAACCGAATTCGAATGTTTCCAAATTTACGAATTTATTCGATATAACGAATTTCGAACATAACGAAAAACTGAAAAAAACTGAAAAAAAAGGAAACAAATGAAAACGGAAAAATAGGTAATCCGACTTGCAGGGCGACGCTGAGTCGCCCCGCTTGAGGCGACTTCTGTAATAGAAGTCAATGGAAGTCGCCTGAATTTGCCTCAAACGTAGTACAGGAACCTTTTTCTAAGTCGGAGCGACTTGAGTCTCTTCTATTAGAACAGTTCCATTGCAATGCATGGAGGCTACTTGTAAGGCGACTCAAGTCGCCTATGTGTGATACGGCACTATAGGCATGCGCAGGGGGTGTGCCAGGTGTGCCTGGGCACACCCTAATCACTAGGTGCAGTGCCGATTCCCCCTACTGCCCGGGCTTCCTGCCATGTTGGCCCCCACCCCGCAATGCTGCTGGCTTCCCTCCTTTCCTCTCTTCTCCCCTCCGGCTGCTACAGGGGGATGTTTCAGGATGGAGAGTGGGAGAAGGGGCTAATAAATATGTCATTTAACAGCGCCTTCCTTTTCTAAATGAACACAATGAACACATTCACTGTGTTCAGCCATAAGTAAAGCATAGTAAATTGTGTTTACTCAGGGGCGTACCTAGAGCATTTGGCACCCGGGGCGGATCCTATATCTGGCACCCCCCCCCTCCAGACGGCTCCCCGTGTTGCGCCTCCGTGAATTGCGGCCCGGAACCCGGAGGAATCCTCCTCCCGCTGCTCTCCCAGGCAGCCAGGCCCCTCCTCCTTCTCTGCAAAAATGGCACAGACTGACCTGAGGATTGTCATCGGGCGGCTGGTGCCAGACAGAAATACAAGTAACTGGCAGGGACACACTTACTATGTCCTAGTGACGCTACTATAACTGCAGGTAAAATGTAGGAAGACCCCCTTCACATTACACAGCCCCCATACCTTTGGACCCCTTTACATTACGCAGACCCGGCATCACACACCTCTGGACTCCTTTGCATTACACAGCCCCGACCCCCTGCAGCTCTGCCCCTTCCTACCTTATTCGGGTATGCAGAGCGGGAGACACAGGAGAGCAGATCAGGGGGCAGAACAGGAAAGAGACACAGCAGTGCTTAATAGACAAAGGGAGCTGCCGGAGTTAATCAGCAGGTGATTGGTTGCTAGGTGGTCCTAGCAGCCAATCACCAGCTTGTTAATATGAAAAATTAACTCTGGCAGCTCCCGCTGTCTATTAAGCGCTGCTGTTTCTCTCTTCTGTTCTACCTCCTGCTCCTGGGTGGGGCCTGACACCCCCCCCCCCCCCAATGTGTGGCACCCAGGTGTACCTGGGTCCTGGGGCTCAGTGCCAGAAAAAATTCAGGCACATGGCTCCACCAACTTGCCTGGCAGGGGGGGGCACTACTGTGATCACCTGGGGGCCATTGCCTGCATCTCTAGCGGGGTGGCCAGGGTCCCGGATATCATGATTTTTCCCCGTGTAGCAGCCAGCAGCATTTTGAATCAGGGGTGGGGGAGAGGGTACTGCATGTGCTAGGGGGCATTTTAGGAGAAGAGAGGACTTGTGCTGGGAGGGGGCAGATTTAATATGTAACCCCCCTTGCACAAGTCCCCTCTTCTCCTAAAACGCCCTCTAGCACATGCAGTACCCTCTCCCCCTCACCCAAATCAATGCAAATATTAATTTATGTCAGCAACCGCCCCCCCCACCGAGCAAGTGTCATGTATATATGCAATATATAGAAGTGTGGGCTTAATGATCACAGACCTCAGATGAGCGGCACATACGCAGCAGCGTCTCTCCTCCTATCTGTGTACACAGGAAGACATCAGAGCGGAGGAAGCGTGGGGGGGCGGCTTCATTGGCGTTACACTTTCTGTATTTCCAGTGAGAAAGGCAGCAGGCGGGGAGCGATGCCGGTGTTCTGAGGGCACTCATCGACAGAACACCGGCTGCCATAGCTCAGCTGAGATCGCGTGGGACAGCAAACACCCCGCACAAGCTGCGGGGTGGGTGTGCCCACATTAACGTGCCCCTCCCGGGAAAGTCACTGTTCCAGCATGGTTTAGTGTGCATTTGCATTCACTGGCAAGCAAGGGACGGCGCAGCTAATCATGGAAGTATGGTTGAGCCGGCCCTGCTGACACTGCCCCCCCCCCAATGTGTGGCACCTGGGGCGGACCGCCCCCCCGGCCCCCCTGTTGGTACGCCACTGTGTTTACTATGCTTCAGTTTGTGAATGAACAGGAAGCCACTCAGCACAGAGCACTTCCCATTCATTCACTGTCCAGTGCAGCTGAGCCTGCAGAGAAAGGCATGTGTGTTTGAGCTTTGGGGTGCACACCCTAATACAATAGGCTGCGCACACCTATGTCCGGCACTTAAAGTGGATCTAAACCATTTGATTTACAGTGAAACCAAAGGTATTTTACAAAAGCAAGCAGGTAGGCTGATTATCTCAGAAAAAAACATACAATAAAATACACCTACCGCATGTAAACTGAGTTGCCCATGTGGCAACACAACTTACAGTATCTCACAAAAGTAAGTACACCCCTCACATTTTTGTAAATATTTGATTCTATCTTTTCATGTGACAACACTGAAGAAATAACACTTTGCTACAATGTAAAGTAGTGAGTGTCTGGAACAACGATCTATCTCTACTCCCTGTCAGCCCAGCCCCCACACAGTTAGAAACACCTCCCTAGGGAACATTTAACCCCTTGATCGCCCCCTAGTGTTAACCCCTTCCCTGCCAATGACATTTATACAGTAATCAGTGGCTATTTTTAGTTCTGATAAATGTCATTGGTCCAAAAAAAGTGTCAAAAGTGTCCGATATGTCCGCCAGAATATCGCAGTCTCATTAAAAATCGCAGATCGCCACCATTGCTAGTAAAAAATAAATAAATAAAAAAATGCCATAAATCTATCCCCTATTTTGTAGATGTGCAAACCAATCAATATACGCTTATTGCAATTTTTTTTTCACCTAAAATATGTAGAAGAATATATATCGGCCTAAGCTGAGGAAAAAATTTGTTTTTTTTACATTTTTTTGGGATATTTATTATAGTAAAAAGTAAAAAAAAAAATTTTTTTTTTTTCAAAATTGTTCTTTTTTTGTTTATAGAGCAAAAAATAAAAAGCGCAGAGGTGATTAAATACCACCAAAACAAAGCTCTACTTTTTGGAAAAAAATGACGTTAATTTTGTTTGGGTACAATGTCGCATGACCGCGCAATTGTCAGTTAAAGCGACGCAGTGCCGAATCGCAAAAAGTTCCAGGAAGGGGGTAAATCCTTACGGGCTGAAGTGGTTAAAGTAGATCTAAACCATTGATCTGTTTGCCAAAACAGTCGCATTCAAGGTATTCCGTGGTTGATAACTGTCCAGGTTGCATGCAATCCCAACCAAACCGTCAAGCCATTAAATAACAGGTGTCGTTACTGGTTACATGAGTAGCACCATGGCAATTGCAGATCAGACAGAGACTTAGGCTGGCCATAGACGGCACAAATTTCTGTGGTTGCAGGAAAGAGATTTGTACAATTCCCCCATCAACACATAAAGTGCTGACAAGGGAATCCTTCCTCCTGAGTAATTGTCTGGTCCCAACAGGGGGGTGGGGGAAGCCATCCCTACTGGGAGAAGAAAGTGGTTATTGCTAGCGGCTATAGCAGCTGCTAGCGATAATGACAAGTGAATCCGGCTGGCTAGTTGTACCCAAGTAGATCAATCGGTGGAGTACATTCAGCTTACCCACACATGGAACTGGCCAAAATTCAAACCGTCTATGGCCAGCCTAAGATGGCAGCTTCCTTGGTTGTAAAAGATAGGAGGGTTTAGTTCCACTTTGATTCGCCTTCAATGATTGCATTTGTTAACCACTTCACGCCCACGCTATAGCCGAAAGACAGTTACAGCGCGGCCTTACTTTTCTGGGAGGGCGCACATGGATGTCCTCCCTTGATTGCGCTGCCCGCCAGTGCCACCAATCAGTGTCCATCAGTGCTGCCAATCAGTGTCCATCAGTGCCACCTATCAGTGACCATCATTGCTGCCTATCAGTGCCACCTCTCATTGACGCCTATCGGAGCCCATTAGTGCCCATCAGTTCCACCTATCAGTGTCCATCAGTGCCTCCTCATCAGTGGCACCTCATCAGTGCCACCTATCAGTGCCCATCAGTGCAGCCTCATCAGCACACATGAGTGAAAGGGAAATGTCATTCAAAGTGTGACAGCGCTGAAAGCTGAAAATTGGCCTTGGCAGGAAGGGGGTAAAAGTGGCCATTAGGTAAGTGGATAAATTGAAAAGCCAATATAAAGGAAATGCCAAATATAAAGGATAGTGATGAAAATCCCCAAATATTTTTTTCTGTAAAATACTTCCCTACATACAGAAATAGCAAAGAGCCCAAACTGTACAGCACGCTGGATACAATGTTAGAGCATGCTCTTTGTACAGCAGTATTTTATTTATGTATCTACAATATCTTATTTACCTAACAACACACTTTTAAACGTAATAGAAATTTCACATAACTAGTCAAGGCTAGAATGCAAGCCAAAAAATACGTGGTAGGAAGCATATCTTACGTACTACTCCCTGTCTGCAAACTTAACAGTGATTACTTAATACGTAAGTACAGGCTTGGAATTTTAACCTGGGGATTTCCAATGCACAAACACTTGTAACTTATATTGCTTGTGCAATACATGAGTTATTAGTTACAGCTGATTTTTGTTAGACTGTTGTTGAAGGAGTATTCTGTCACTGAATTTATCATGGCAATGCCACAATGTGTCCATTGATGTCACTGGAGTTGCTACATGTTCTGTAGATGAGCTCTAGCATGATAACAAATCTGTTAGCACAATCTAATAGGGACATTGCTGAGAAAAAATATAAGTTCCCTTGATCCTGTAAAAAAGACAGACTTTTTTGTGTAACACTCTCAGCAAGAACCTGCCGTAAAGTTTCCCAAAATGATGGGAACTCTGGCATACATGACGTGTTTTATATGGCTTAATAGCTAGCTATGGATCTAGGGCATATAATATGCTGTATGTCATAAAAACGTTATCAATGTACCGTTAGTGGTGAATGTTGTACGTGTGCACCCTGAAACCATATGGTAAGGATATGCTCAGCAATTTAGAATTTTGGCTGTTAACCACTAGCCCGGAAACATTAGCGAACCTCGCCAATGTGGTCAAGAGATTTTGTGCAGAAGTCAACGGAGAAGTGAGGAATATGAGGACATTGTCTGCGAAGAGGCATAGTTTGTGGTTATATCCTCCTGCTTCTAGGCCTTTGATGTTCGGGTCTTTGCGTATTTTCCAGGGCTAGTGGCTCAATTGCAAGGGCAAATAAAAGTGGGGAGAATGGGCACCCCTGCCGTGTTCCCCGTTTAAGAGGGAAAGGGTCTGAGCGATGACCTACGTAGGTGATAAGCGCTGTTGGATTAGAATAGAGGGATAGTGCCCATTTTAATAAATGCAGCCCGAAGCCCCATTTCTGTAAGACTGAGTGTAAGTATGGGACAGGCTATCAAAGGCCTATTTTATGTCTAGGGAATGGAGGCATGTGGGTATTTTACGCGAGCGGGCTACGTGTGTAAAAAGTACTATTCTGCGGACGTTGTCACCCGCTTGTCATGAGGGCATAAAGCCCACCTGGTCTTTATGGATAAGGGTGCCAATAAGTGAGTTAAGTCGGGTAGCTCGAAATTTCGCAAGTAATTTGATATCATTATTAAGTATGGAAATGGGTCGAAGGTTTGTGCAGGAGGTGTCGTCAGTCTGAGGTTTAGGAATCATAGATATGGTGGCTCTAAGGGAGTCGGGGGTAAAAGAGTTGCCTTTGAGAATAGAGTTTAGAGCTTCAGTTAGGAGTGGGGCCAAGATATCTATAAAACACTTATAGTATTTAGCAGTGAAGCCATCCAGGCCAGGGCGCTTGTTACATTTGAGGGTCTTAATCGCCATGCGGACCTCTAGTTCAGTTATTGGTTGATCTATTTGCTTATGCTGGTTAGAGGTGAGTGCGGACAATTCCTGGGAGTCAAAGTCTGATATTTGAGTGGAGTTATTGGAAGCAGGAGGAGCGGAGTATAGGGCCAACAAGTGCTTACAGAATAATTGGAGGATCTTAACAGGATTACTGGTGTAGGAGTCCGAAGCAGTCTTTAAACGAACGGGCTTATAGGGTTTTTTGAGGCTACGAAGAGATAGGGCTAAGAAGGAATCCCGTTTGTTGGCTTTTGTGTAAACCCGATGGCTCGAACGCCGGAGGGCTTTTTCTGCAGAGTCTGTCAAAAAGAGGTCTAGTTCAAACCTCGCTTTGTCCAACTTACTGTTATTAGAGGGAGTTGGGGAGCTTTGAAACTCGGGGTGAGCTTGGGTGAAATCTCGCTCTAGTGTCTGGAATCTGGATTGGCGTTCTTTCTTTCTAAGGGAGGCTAAGCTGATCAGGGTTCCCCGAACACTTTGAGAAATTCATCCACAGAGTTAAATTGTTTTAAAATACAACATTTTAGATGCAATTGTGTGTCGGATACTTCATAAAATGGGGTGAAATTTTTTTGGACACTGCAGTTGCTCAGTACTGCTAATGGAGCACTAGGACTGTTAACAGCTTGTCAGAGCCCTCTAACATACTCAACAATGGTGGAATGTGTACACGTTGGGTGAAAAAGTTATTTCCAGAGAGCGTTCTAATTTCTGCAGGAACTGTGAGACGCCCTCATTTATTTTTTACAGTAAACAAAGTATTGTGTATCAATGCCTTGAGTAGTTTCCTTTGTTTGCATTGTCTAAGTGTGTATTTTATCCACCTTATTGTGTTCTTTACCGTAATCACCAGAACAGTGGTTTAGCTTGTTTTTCATCATTAAGTCAAATTCAAGGAATTCATCAGGTTGGCATAAAATTACATATGTGTCTATGGTCACATTTTCTTTATCTTATTGATTTCAGATCACAGAGTCATATGAAGAGCAGAACACGTCATCTATCAGCAGCTTGTCTTCTTCCTGCAGCAGTTTGAACAGCCCAAGCTGTGATGTTCACTTCCCAAAACTCAGCTACACAAGGTCTATGGTCCTCTCTAATTCACAGAGACCCAAGGTAAACTTGGAAATTATTACTATAATATAAGGCAATATGTGCTTATTGTCAAGTTATAAGTTATTACAAAAATATATTGTCACCTGTTCTTTAAAAATCATATGGCCTTATTAAGAGTTGCCATTGTCACTCTTATGTAAGATCATATAGCATGTTCAATGTCTCTGACCATTACTTGCAGCATGACTGTAGTGTCTCACCACCTTCTGATGCATGTCTGCAGTCTGTGACAGCTTTCTATAGCATTGTATTCACTGAAAATTATGTGTGGTCCTTTAGTGATGTTAGTGACCACCCTTGATACCCCTATATCAACTAAGACCGGCCATACAGGGTTTGAATCCCAAGATTCAAACTATTAATGGGCAGGCTGAATATGACAAGTTGATAGATCGGTCAACTTGGGTACAACCAGCCTGCTGGATTCACTTCCGATTATCGCAAGTGGCTGCTATAGCCGCCAACAATAATCACTGTCTTCTCTCGGCGGGGACGACTTCCCCCAGAGATATGCACGGTACCTATAGGTAAGCCTTATTATAGGCTTACCTGTAGGTTAAAGTGGTTGTAAAGACTTTACAACCACTTTAATTGAACAAGCTGAAGTTCGAAGCTGATTGGCTACCATGCACAGCTGCACCAGATTTTGCACTGTCCAGTTGTAGTAAATAAACCCTGGTGTGTTTATGTATGAATGGCTTAACCCAGATGTCAGGAAAGTCCTTAGTTGCAATGTGAAACTAAATCAATGATGCAGATAGGAATGGGATGCAGTGGGGATCTGTGGCACCTGCTCTTAGACCCCTTTCACACTGGGGCGGTTTTCAGGTTCTTTAGCACTAGAAATAGCCTCTGCAAAGCTCCTGAAAACCGCCTCCCATTCATTCCAGTATGTCTTTTCACACTAGGGCGGTGCGCTTGTGGGACGTTCCGAAAAGTCCTGCAAGCTGCAATGAATGGGCAGTGATTTCAAAGTGCCTCAAAGGTGTTTTGAAAGCGCCGCAAAATGGGAGTTTTTAACCCTCTTATGGTGTTAAAAGCGCCCCGCTAATGGCCCAAAAGCGCTGCTTAAACAGCGCTAAAGCCAGCGCTTACAGTGTGAAAGTAGCCTTAGACTAGTAATTTTGTTTTACTGTATTTAACCCCTTGCCGACCGCCGATCGGCATTTGACAGCGGCAAGGTGGCTCGTGAGCGCAAATCGCCGTCATATGACGGCGGCCGCGCTCATGAGCCTAGTTCGGGGAGGGCCAGGGAGCGGGTGCGGTGGCTTCCATTGCCGCCGGCTACCCGCGATGGCCCCCCCGGAGCGAGTGAGCGGAGGTCCGTGTATGTAAACACGGACCTCCGCTCTGTGTGAGGGGCTGTGACCACTTCCCTTCCCCAGCTAGGCAAGCCCCCATACAGTTAGAACACGCCCAGGGAACATACTTAACCCTTAGAGCGCCCCCTGCAGGTTAACCCCTTCACTGCCAATGGCATTTACACAGTAATCAGTGCATTTTTATAGCACTGATCGCTGTATAAATGCCAATGGTCCCAAAAAAGTGTCAAAATAGTCCGACATGTCCGCTGAAATATCGCAGTACCGCAAAAAATCGCAGATCGCCGCCATTACTAGTAAAAAAAAAACCCAAAAATGAATTCTCATCATCTGTAAACACGACCACTTTTGCGCAAACCAATCAATAAACGCCGATTGCGATTTTTTTTATCGCAAATATGAGGAAGAATATAAATCGGCCAAAAACGGTGAAAAAAAATGTTTTTTTATATTTTTTTTTGGATTTGTATTCTAGCAAAAAGTAAGAAATTTGGGTTTTTTTGCAAAATTGTCGCTCTTCTTTTGTTTATAGCGGCGATCAGAAATGACGCAGAGGGGATCAAATACCACCAAAAGAAAGCTCTATTTGTGGGAAAAAAAGGACGCAAATTTCGTTTGGGTACAACGTCGCACGACCGCGCAATTGTCAGTTAAAGTGACGCAGTGCCGAATCGCAAAAAGGGCTCCGGTCCTAAAGCAGGAAATCCTTCCGGGGCTGAAGTGGTTAAAATGGCTTCATTTTAAAATAAGTGGTCCCCAGACTTTCTTGGCCTTATACTGTAGGACTAAGATATTACAATATCAATTATCTTGATCTATTGTTAGGAATCTATTGTTTGGCTCTCTTACCTGCAGTGGCGGCTGGTGGGTTTTTCTTTTGGGGGCACTGACATCACCCCCCCGGACGGCTGGCGGTCCGTCACTTACTTGATCTAGGGTTCTAGGTGGCGGGCTGTGGTGTCCTCTCCTGGGGTGCTGGCAGCGGCTCCGGTGTCCGCTTCTCCAGCGGCTTCCTCCGCTGTGTGTCTCCTCTCTCCTCCACCTAAAAGCTAGGTATCCAATAGGATCGCCTGATGCTTTGGCCAGTCGGGAAACAGGTCTGCCTCCTGATTGGCGGGGAGGAACTTTAGTGTGAAAATAGCGAAAATTCATTAGCTATTGTCACACAACTGGGTGGGATCGGGGAGCAGAGCACCCTTTTTTGAAGCCTATTATAGCCTCAGGCTCTAATCACGTGCTTCAAAAAAACCACAATTTCATTCATTTTTAATATTTAGAACAAACTCTCCCATCCATCCATCCATGCCCTGGCCATCTTGAGTAAGGGCAAATGATTCATGCAGTCTTTACTTCCTAGAACCCATCTGCCCTTAGCTCAGGCATACAGGCAGGAGAGCGTGCTTAGGTGAGAAAACCCCTCCTCCCCTCCTCCCCTCCTGAAGTCTCCATCATTTGCCTAGGCAAGAAACCAGGAAGTAACTGAAGACATGTTAAAAAAAAAAGTTTAAAAGAAGGAAAGTAAATCATATTTCCTATCTATTTACTAATGCTAGCAGCATTAGGATTAAAAATAAAAAAATGTTGATTGGGAGAGTGAAGTTCCACTTTAAACTGGCACTAAACTCTATTCTATTCAAGTATGTATTCATTCATAGCGCAAAAAAGCCCCTTCTATTGCTCTCAGTCTCCTCCAAATCTTCAAATTCCTTTTTTCTTTTTTTTTTGATGCTGTCATCTGGCTTCTTGTTAGATGATGGCCATGCTTGTTCCCCATGGTCCCACTGTATGTAGAAACATAGCCACCCTCTCTTGTTCACTCTCGAGATGGACTAGGAACTAGGTGAGTTGTAGTATACATAGAGCAGTACACATAATCGCAACTAACAGAAGAGAACATTAAAAAGAAGGAAAAACACAGTGAGGAACTATTTTATGAAAAATAGATTACAGGGCAATTAAAGTGGTTGTAAACCCTTACATATAGCCAGTGAAGTAACTGGCCTCGGGTGATACACAGAGATGAAACAACTCCTCCTACTTATCTACAACTGTTCAAAAACCCAAATTTATTCAGCTTGTCTGAGCTTTCAGAAAGCAGGGGATGGAGAGCTGAAGTTAAACTCTGCAGAGCTCCGTGAGGAGAGCCCTGAGAGCTGATTGGAGGGAAGGGACACCCTCCCGACATGCAGCACACAGGAATGAAGCTGGAGCTTTGTCCCCTGTCACCTTTTTTCTCTTGGTGTCAGGAAATACAAGATACACTTTGTTCTTATTTCTTGTCATAGGTTTACAACCACTTTAATTAGTGGATGCATATGTATTATTTTTGGAGAATAAAAATATTGCTTATTGTCACTTTAATGTGGCCTTATTATACTGTATTATGCAAGCACCAATCATGATATTGTTGGTAAATGCCGGCAATCAGTCTAGTGTAACATTTTAATTGGCCCTAAAAAAACGTCTGTCCTGTGTTACTAGTCTCACCGGAGTCACCACCTGGTTGTACTTTTATCCAAATAGCAGGTATTTGCCTGCATTGCTCAACCACTCTTTAAAAGCAAACAGAATGCGGAAAGATTGATGAAATACTAACCATGACGTGTTTAAGAGATGGCTTATTTGTTTTGCAGCCACACCACAGGAGGAATCTCTCACATCATTTACCTGTAGTTGAAAGTTATGAAAATAATACGAATATAAATGCCGACCTGAATAAGCTGCCTCTGGTCACAGTCTTGGATGTGCCTCATGTAAGTTATTTTTCTGTTACATTTAAAACAATATGTAGTGTTGTATAAATTCACACGGGGTTGTCAATGTCTTCGCGCCTCAACATACATAGTACAAGAAAAATAGACACGCTGGGACTAAAGAGCCGTACACACGGACTGAATATCGGATGGCATCTGCCGGTTCAGTAGAAACTGGCTGACATTTGGCCCATGTGTATGGCAGCCGGTCCAGCCCCACGGAAGGGGCATGACCAAAAAAGGTCTGCCGATCGGCATCTGATCAGCGCTCTGACTGAGAGTGCAGCCTGGTGTGTTCTGGCTGGAGGGGCGTCCCCGGGGGGTGTCCCCCTGTCAGAACACAATAGCTCAGCGGTGGAGATCGCTGTACTAACATTGCATAGTTGGTAGAGCAGCTCCCCCCAAGCTCTTCCGTTTTTTTTGTTGAGCCCTCTGGGTTGAAGGAAAAAAAAAGAATAGTGTGTACTATGCTTAAGACTGGAAAAGCTATAATCTTGAGTAGATGTGCATGGCAACCAATTAACCTCTATGTTTTATTTTCAAAACCTAATTGAACATGTTTAACCTTTTGCCCGACCGCGTCCTAAATTGCCGGGAGGGCGTCCATGTATGTCCTCCTGTGCATGTGATGCCTGCGCACCCCCTGAGGGGCGCACTCGGCTTGCTCTGTGATCAACGGGTCAATGAGATTTGGCTGATCACAGATCCCAGCCCCTTACCACATGATCAGCTGTCAGCCAATGACAGCTGATTACGTGATGTAAACAGGGCTGGTAATTGGCTTTTTTTCACGCTGAGAGTAAATGGGACATCGGTCCCGCACATTCCAGACCCACTGCTTCTAAGCAGTGCCCACCAGTGCCACCTACCAGTGCACACCAGTGCCACCTACCAGTGCCTATCAGCACTGCTAAGCAGTGCCCACCAGTGCCACCTACTAGTGCCCACCAGTGTCACCTATCAATGCCCACCAGTGCCACCTATTAGTGCCCATCAGTGCTGCCAATCAGTGCCCATCATTGCCTTATCATCAGTGCCACCTATCAGTGCTGCCTATCAGTGTCACCTACCAGTGCCCATCAGTGCCACTTTTCAGTGCCCTTCAGTGCTGCCTATTAACGCCCATCAGTGCAGCATAATCAGTGCCTACCAGTGCCACCTCTTCCATGCCCATCAGTGCCACCTATCAGTGCCCTTCAGTGCTGCCTATCAATGCCTATCAGTGCTACCAATCAGTGCAGCCTCATCAGTGCCCACCAGTGCCACCTATCAGTGCTGCCTATCAGTGCCCATCAGTGCAGCCTCATCAGCATACATCAACAAAGGAGAAAAATTACCTGTTTGCAAAATTGTATAACAAACTATGAAAATTAGTTTTTTTCCCCCAAAATTTTCAGTCTTTTTTTTTGTCTGTTTAGCAAACAATAAAAACCTCAGTGGTGATTAAATACCAGCAAAAGAAAGACCTATTTGTGTGAAAAAAAAATGATAAAAAATGTCATATGGGTATAGTGTACCATGGCCGTGCAATTGTCATTCAAAGAGTGACAGTGCTGAAAGCTGTAAATTGGCCTGGGCAGGAAGGGGGCTTAAGTGCCCAGTAAGCAAGTGGTTAGTACACCTTTACCAAAAAAACACCTATGCAGATAAGGGGTGTCTGTAGATAAAAAAACAAAACTGTTCAGCTGTGATTAAAGTTGAACAATGCCCTTGCTATAAGTGTAGTCCTTATATGTACCTAATGCAGCCTGACCTGAAAACTCACAGCCCGTAGCCAGGATGTTACTAAGTGAGGTCTCTCTTTTACTGTTTATCTTCACCATCACAGAAGTGAGCTCTTTCTCTGATTCAAACCCCCTCACATGTGTTTTCTCTCCCCTAAAGCAGCAGCTCTGAAACTTTCTAACTAAAATAGGCAGTAAATGCTTGTAATGATTGTAGCTAAGTGAAGCATTGTAGCTTTAAGCTCAGAGTATGAGAGCTTGATTCTATGAGGGTGAAGGTGAATATTAATAGCTAGCCTCACTTAGCAACATCTTAGCAACATCCCGGGAGTTTTCAGGTGAGGTACGTAAATGACATCCATCTATAGCAAGGGCATTGTTCAGCTTTATTAAAAGCTGCGTATTTTATTTTGTATCTACAGAACCAGTTATCTGCGAAGGCAATTTTTTGGTAAAGGTGAACTAACCCTTTAAAATAGAAACTTATTGGTTGGTAGGCACAGCTGCCATACTGTATATGCTCCCTAGTACAGGTTTAGTAAATTATACTCAGTATTCTCAATGTGACTATTGATGATTCCACAAAATCTGGCCCTGAGCTCCGTTTTCTACAGTAAGGTCTTTTTCACATGGGCAGCCAGGCAAGGGGCAGTAAAAACAGGCAGTTGAGCCACCATTTTATAGCCCCCAACCCACCCACCTAAAGTCTACAATACACTTGGAGGGGGCTGTTCATGTGCCGTAGCCATTCAAGTCAATGGAATCCTGTTGCTGTGATCCAAATGCTTGGCTCAAGGTTCAGGCAGATTAGTCCAGTAAAAAATTAGTTTTCAGCAAAAAACAGGCATGAAAAAATGCTGTTTGCAATCCTGAAAATACTGGTCCTAGATAACACTTCCTTTACATATTCAGAAACACTTGTACCAGCTATATCATCCAGTCTAGGGGCTCAGCTGTATACCTGCACTGTCGCATATACTGCTCAGGAAAGACTTGCTCTTGGCGCGATGTTCATGGATCACTCCATCCTTTTGCGGACATTACAGCCTAAATTTTGGAGTGAATCTGGGTGAATTTGTGCCCATTCGGCCAGAGGAGTTTGTGACCATTCATGGGATGAGGTACTGATGTTGGACTAGAAGACGTTTCTCACAATTGGTGCTCCAATTTATTCAAAAGATATTCAGTAGGGTTGAGGTCAAGACACGTCATTTCAGTTTCTCCACACCAAACTCATCAACCCTGTCTTTATGAACCTGGTTGTGTGCACAGGGCACAATCATGCTAGAGCAACATAGGGCATTCTCCAAACTGTAGCCACAAGGTTGGAAGTTCACAAATAATACCATTCACTGAAAACACCTGAACATAATCATTTAGATGATGTGGGAGCTTAGCTCATGGGGATCAACTTTCCTGAGGAAAATAGTCAGCGTGCAGGCAACTTTCTTAAAATCTGGCGGCTTGCCAGGTTTATTGGTAAATAAGGTTTGCAGGTAAAACAAAACAAAACATAAAAATAAGTCCTTGCCGTCCGGCGCTAAACTAGACAGCATAGTTTCCTCACTATACGGTGTGGGGCTAGCCCCCGACACCCACAAAACATAAGCAAAAATTCAAACCTTGCCTTTTTAAAGTCCCAACAGACACAGAGCTCCTTCAGATCCCTCTCTGAGAATCAGGCCAGAGCCCAAGTGAGATCTCTTACTGATTATTTAAGTCCACCTGCTGGTGGACTCCAGTGGACCACAAACTCCGGACCGGAACCAGCCCTGCCATGGCGACTGGTAAAATTCAGACCGGACTCCGCTTAATCCTGTCCACATGAACACATATGAGGCGACAAGTAGCGTCCGTCTACCACTTCGTCACGCATATCGTCACAATGGGTATTCACATACTTTTTGGCCATATAGTGGTGGGACAGTCGGGTGTCCACAAGTATTTGTCCATATAATGCATCTGGTGATCTGATCTCATTGAGCTTTCCCAAAGCGTCATCATGTTTCTTAGATTTTTTGAGATTCTGCTCAACCAACAGCTTAACTCCATGGAACAATGGTGGACCTGAAAGAAAGCAGCCATCCAGTCAATGAAGAACTTTGGTCGCTGCACCTGTCTTTGTGATAGGCACAGAGACTGTGCAGGAAGCTCATTAATACTGAGCCTATGATTTTCTCAGGTCAGCATTACTGAACTGCACTGAGAAAGGAGTATGTGGTATGGACACTCCAACCTCAGTGCTGCTTCCCACTATCCATGTAACAAATTCATGGACACATTTCTGACATGTACATGAATTTATTGGATGTATTAACATTTGTTGTGTGAATGAGAGACCTTTTTCTTATATAGCTTAGACCCTCTGGCTTGTCCCGCTATCCTATCCCAAGTCCACTTTTCCCCACAGTGTAAGAGCAGCTAGGCACACTGTAACATCCAGTAAGTAGTCTAGGGGTTGTTTTTTTCTGTGGGATACTCCGGAATGTCGACTATTAGCAAAATGACGCTGTCTCCTAGCAGCTACTTCTTCTTGAAAAGTTCCTTAGGAACAACGCTTGGGAAATGGACAGTGCTAGGGCACCGAAGAAATTTCCTAGGCCCAGTGAACCTCAGAGCTAGTGCAACGGGGGGGATTACCAAACAAAACTCACCCAGATCCTGCTCTCAGGTCTGTACTCACAAGTCCTTGGGTGCCTCTCTCAGAGTCAGACAGCTGCTTAGTGGAGACTGACTGGATCTCAGGTGAAATCCTTTTCTTTGGCTCTCTTTCATTGCAGGTAGGGCACCTGCACAGGGTAGTTGGGGCCTTGCTGGCTCCTGGTGAAGGTGTAGGGTAGCCTGGGAGGGCGGAAGCTCTCCAGGCTGGGTGCTTCTGTTACAGTAAAATTACCTTGACTGAAGCCGCCCCAGACTAATTATGCTCTTTATTAAAAAATTGTGTTGCGCTTTTAATAAAAAATTTCAGTGAGTCCAGGTGTCACTTTAATGGCACTAATATAGTAATTCCATAATCAATAAAAAAGTGAAATGTGTCTTGAGTTTCAAAATCACCAACAGGTTCCTCGACCTTGTGAATCCACCACCACCACAATAATGGATGTGCTCTTACCAGAGAGCGTTGACCACCTATTACTGGGGTCAAGAAAGGCTTGTGAATCTCATATATTCCATCAACGGTCAGTATCCAGCACACGGAAGACGAAGGAAATCACCCTAAACAGCCAGTGGGTATACCGACATTCATCTTGTCTCAAACCATGGTACCGGATGGCATACCTCAATGAAGAGATAAACGCCAATAGTGTAAAACCTTTACGATTGAGCTTTATTAAAAAGTAATGCACTTACATGCTAGTAGGATAAAATCAGCATATTCAATTCCTAATAGGCGCAATAACGATTGTTGACTTTTCTCCAAATGCGATGACAGTAATCGATACAGCAGCCCGACTGGTTACATCACCAAAAGGACTTCTTCCATTGCGTGGCGGAGGAACCTCTCTGCTACCTGTTTGTCCATGTTCTTTCTAGTCACCTTCTGAGCACGCCTCTTCAGGGATTGGCTGGGACCTCATATATATATTCAAACTGTTCCTCAGCCTGCTCCACTCCTATGTTCTGGATCTTTCCAGAAAGCAGGGAGCAGCAATCAAGTGTGCAGCCTGTGGGACCGTGATCAGCCCAGAGCAATCAGCAACGGGGCCACTGATTACAGAGGCATACAAAAAGAAGGAGGGTGCCTGCTCATTAATTCCACTGACTGAGTTTTGTATCCTGCTTGAAGTTTAGTTTTTTTCTTTCATTTTGTTATGCTGCAAAGATGAATGGCACCAGGCATAGTAATATGAAGCTATTTTTTATTGAAGTTTTTGTTTAAGTTGTTTTAACATGCTTCTTTTTTTTTAAGGAGGTGGAAAAGGCAGGACAGTTAAACAAGACGAAAATAGCAGAAGGTGGAAGAAAACTAAAGTAAGCATGCCTTTTCTTCTATATATAGAACACCTCTCTCCGCTCTCTCCTCCAAAATGCAGGTGCTTTCTATTATGGGATCTATTAGGTAACCCACCCTGAGGGTAACCTGCAGAAGCTACTGAAATGCATTGTTTACTGCATGAATTGTCATTTCAAAAATGACAACTGTTTATGATACACAGTGCTGTAAGCTAAATGTCTGCTCCGCTCATTCTCTATGACCAGCCACTCCTTTTTGTATTTAAAACTACTTTAACAGTCTATTTCAATGCAGTATACAACTGGAATGCTGCAGGTGTTGAAATAAATCAAGGGTTTGATGCTCAAAACAAAGACACTGCTATTCTACATTACATTAATGACAAACACCATATTGTGATGTGCTGTTTCCTCAAAGTACGTATTAAAAAGTGTCATTCGACATCACCCTTCAATCCTTTCTAAATCTTTAGTTGTTCAAGTATAGGGCTATTTTGAAATGATTTTTTTTTTGCCCCAATTGTATGATTTACAGTGTTCTGCGTCCTGTAACCTTGTAGATGTCACATACCCTGTGTGCTGTGCTTGTTCTCAGACTGTATCAGAAATATATAGAATTAACCGCGCCCACTATAAAATGAAATAAAAAAGTGTAAAAAGTATTTAAAAGTAGTAATGATTCAGGCTGCTCGCAAATAAACAATAGATCAAGAAATTGTTCAAACAGAGTAACAAAATGATTGCAGCGCCCAAAGATATTAAGGAGAAAATATGAAGTCAATGGTCAATATATGCAACATAAATAGAAAATAGGTAAATAATAATAAAATATATTAGATAATTACGGGAGGACTAAGTGTAAATGCTCGAATATCACTCTGAGCCTATTCTGAGATTCTAAAACAGTGATAGAGGAAAATTTTCCTTCTTATTAATAGATTATATAAAATAATAATAAATGGATAAAAGATAAATACAACGTATATAACTGGTAACTGAAGTATAAAAGAGGAATTATAGAAACCCGCGACGTTAGTAAAACAATGAGACAAACTTGTTAAAGAACTAGATAACAAATAAACGCTCGTCGGACTTAGTAATGATGAAAATTTATGAAAAATGTGAAAAAATAAAGTAAAATATCACCCGCGCCAATTAAGATATATAAAGACTATGTCAGACTCTTGTTCGTGTCGTGTGTCCCATACACTGTAGATGTTCCAATGTCCTGCGTCTTGTGACATTTAGTATGTTAACCCCGTTTTTTTTTTAGTAAAGTTTTATCGGGATATGAACTTGTTGATTTCTAAATCTTTCCT
>BLSH010488194.1:597979-619418 GCA_018402905.1 Glandirana rugosa | reverse complement strand
ATGATGACTAATGGAAGTCCATGCCTGTGATGACCTGTCCATGATGACCCTATAGATGTCCAGGATCACCTGTCCCTGATGATTTGCGGTTACCACTACCCCTTGAGTGGATTGTGACCCCTGCGCATGTTCTACCTGAGTCTGGTAAGCTCACATCTTTACTAGAATCCAGGGTTCGCTAGGATGTCTTTTATATGAAGATTTTTACAAAGGCTTTACCATTACTTGCTGCCCTCTTAGGGGCTTATTTCACTGAAGACTCTAAAGGAGTGCCCTCCTGATTCACATTTACGAGCTTATAGTGAGACTCGGATAAGACTCTAAGATTTTGTCACTATCTCCTTTTAAAAGGAAGAATAATTATCTAATATATTTTATTATTATTTACCTATTTTCTATTTATGTTGCATATATTGACCATTGACTTCATATTTTCTCCTTAATATCTTTGGGCGCTGCAATCATTTTATTGTTCTCAGACTGTGTATGCTCTGTGTAGTCTGTCTGTATGCTCTGTGTAGTGCTTGTGTACTTGTTCTTTGTTGCTGGTGTTGTGGCTGCTCTATCTGTATGCAACTCCTAGCACTAAACCCTGCCCTGAGTGCCCTCTGTTATTCAACTTTTAGATGCCAGTTAATTGATAGGGGTCAGGTCAAAAAAATGGAATGTGGTAAAATCTCAACTTGGGCAAAAGCCAGGGCCCTATGTGCAGTTTGGGCCTAGGATGCAATAGGATGATACATGGATCAATTTAAAGATTAACACAGGTAGTTGCAGGAACTACAAAGTGACTGCACATTACCATTGTTACCTTCAATATGTTTTCTGCCAATGCAAGTTCATATTAAGGAAGTTTTTGCTTGCCACATCCACTTCTGACATGACAGTGTCCAACTTGGTGCACTATTTTACCTCATCGCAAGTTCACTTTAAAGCCCGGGCTTAGGATCCAAAAAAAACTACACAGAGAAACAGAGATCAGATTGTAGACTAACACTGGTACTTTAGGCACTCCAATGTGGCTGCCAATGCAAGTTCATACTCTCACATTGCAGTAACCTTACATGCATTGCTGTGCATCAAAATCAACGGCACCCGAATGCACCTTATCAACTGATGTGCATTGCGGTGTGCTTCCAGAAATGCTGAATGCATAATTGTTGGTCCGCTGTGTCATTTTTTTGAATAGGGTTCCCTAAGGCTCCACTCACACCTTGGCGTATCTGGTAACAATCGCAGTAAAATCAGGCTAACAGAACCGTGGGACGGGAATCTCCTGTACTTCTTTTGGGTGACAGGAGTCCCGCGCATCTGTTTCTGCGATTTTACCACAATTGTCACCTGACAAATCATGGGAAAATCCTGCAGCTTTTGGGGTGCTATTGAAAGTGACAGGGAATGCATGGGCATCCCGCGATTTGCCGCTATTTCAAATTGTGGGCAGAAATCGCAGCGATTCCGCCCCCAATTTGGAATGCCAAGATATGAACCGAGCCTAATACAACAAATTTGACCATCTGGTAAAAAATACATACGTTTAATGCACTGCAGCAGACCAGGCTGGTGTGAATGGGCTCTAAGAATTGTTTTGCTTCATACAGTTTTGACATTGTCTAGGCTTAGTACATTTCTGCTAGTTGTATTTGACTATAGTACTTAACCACTTCGGCCCTGGAAGGATTTA
Organism: Glandirana rugosa; assembly: GCA_018402905.1. Classification (NCBI taxonomy): domain Eukaryota; kingdom Metazoa; phylum Chordata; class Amphibia; order Anura; family Ranidae; genus Glandirana; species Glandirana rugosa. The sequence continues at coordinate 617,734 of BLSH010488194.1, read as the reverse complement.
TAATACTATAATACTACCTGTGTGCAATATCACTTGCAATACGTGCAATACCACCTGTGTGCAATACTACCTGCAATACGTACTTTTTCCTCATTTGTATTTATACATTGTGTTGTGTATATACTTGTATACTATAGTATGTTTATTGTCTATTCTTTTATATATTTGCATTTATTTTTTATTTTTTCATGCTGCTGTAACAAAGAAATTTCCCCACTGTGGGACGAATAAAGGTTTATCTTATCTTATCTTATCTTATTTACCCCCTTCCTGATCAGAGCACTTTTTGCGATTCGGCACTGCGCCGCTTTAACTGACAATTGCGCGGTCGTGCGACGTTGTACCAAAACTAAATACAACATCCTTTTTTCCCACAAATAGAGTTTTCTTTTGGTGGTATTTGATCACCTCTGCATTTTTTATTTTTTGCGCTATAAAAAAAAAGAGCAACAATTTTGAAAAAAAAACACAATATTTTTTTACTTTTTGCTATTCTACATGTCCAAAAAAACACATTTATTCATCAGTTTAGGCCGATATATATTATTCTACATATTTGTGGTAAATAAAATCGCAATCGGTGTATATTGATTTGTTTGTGCAAAAGTTGCCGCGTTTACAAACTATAGAAATGAGAAGTCATTTATGGCGTTTTTACTATTTTTGTTTTTTTACTAGTAATGGCGGTGATCTGCTATTTTTATTGGGACTGCATTATTGCCGTGGACAGATCAGACATTTTTAACAATTTTTTGGGACCATTGACAGTTATACAGCGCTCACAGCTAAAAATAACCACTGATTACTGTGTAAGTGTCACTGGCAGGGAAGGGGTTAACCTGTAGGGGGTGATCAAGGGATTAAAGCAGAGTTCCACCCTAAAGTGGAACTTCCGCTTTAATGGAAGGTGACCCCCCGACATGCCACAATTGGCATGTCTTTTTTTTGGTGGGTGACCAGGGACCCTGTTTTCACAGGGTCCCAGGTCCACTTCCTCCCCTGCCGCCGTGGCTCAGGGAAGGAAGTTCACCTTCCCCCTCCCTCTCTGCGATCTTCTGGGACACGTTACAGGTCCCAGAAGATGCGCCGCCCAGTCACAAAGCGCAACACAACTCACGCATGAGCAGTGCGCACCCGGCTTTGAAGCCAAAGCCGAGTGCCCACACTCATGATGCTGGCGCCGCCGAGTGGAGGGGGCGAAGAGCGACCCCTTGGGCGACCGCATCGCTGGAGCAAGGGACAGGTGAGTGGCTAATTGTTAAAAGTTAGCAACTACACTTTTTGTAGCTGTTGACTTATACATGGGTGGAACTCCGCTTTAACTGTGTCCCCTATGGGTGTTCTAACTGTATGGGGGCCGGGCTTGCAGGGGCATGACAGATCTAACTTATCCCGGTTACATGGGTCAGTAGATCACTGTTATGCCGGCTGACAGAACGGGGGACCGCTGTGTTTACATCAGCGGTTCACTGTTCTTACTCTGTAGTAGGCAATCGCGGGTCGCCGGCGGACATCGAGTCCGCTCGATCCGCGGGCCCACTCACAGCACCTGTGGCTGCGCGGATCACCGTTTATATACTGCGATCTGTGCAGCAGAGCCACTTTGCCATGCGATACGGTTGGCAAGTGGTTAACCACTCCAATACAGGGCACTTTTACCCCCTTCCTGCCCAGGCTAGCTTTCAGCACTGTTGCACTTTGAATGACAATTGCACGGTCATGCGACACTACCCATATGATATTTTTCATCTTTTATTCCCAACAAATAGAGCTTGCTTTTGGTGGCATTTGATCACCTCTTGCTTGTTTATTTTTTGTGCTACAAATATAAAAAAGACCAAAAATATAAGAAAAAAAAGGTTTTTTTTTGTTTCTGTAATAAAATTTTGTAAATAACTAAATTTTCTCCTTCACTGACGGGCACTGATGAGGCAGCACTGACGGGCACTGATGAAGCGGCACAGATGAGGTGGCACTGATGGGCACTGATGAGGAGGCACTAATATGCAGCACTGATAGGCATTACTGATGGGCACTGACAGGCATTACTAATGGGCACTGATTGGCATCCTTTATGGGCACTAATTAGCATATGATGTGGGTACAGGTGGGCACTGATTGGCATACAGATGGGCATCACTGATGGGGCACTGATGGGCATCACTGGCGGGCACTGCTGATGGTTCTGCACTGATAATAAATGAGCTTATTATCAGCGCAGACTCCCCCTGTCAGGAGAACCTTGTCAACACAAATTGAAGAAAGCCGATAAACGGCTCTTCCTAGTTACCACTGCGATCAGCTGTGATTGGACACGTGGTAGAGAGCCTACGTCAGAGGCTCTTTACCTGGATTGGAGATGCGGTGTGTCGGATCGACACACCACACCACTGATCACCGCGCTGTGTGCTTCGGGAAGCGCACAACCGGCTTATCCTGCTGGACGTCATATGATGACCAGTCAGGGTAATACAACCACTTTCTGGCCGTCATTCTGCCATATGGCGAGTGGGAAGTGGTTAAAGTAATTATAAACGATCATCTTTTAAAACAATCCATTCAGTGTACAATAGAAATGAAAGGCAAAACATTTGAATATGTTTGCTTGTTTCCCTTTTTTATAAGTGACCAAATTCCCTCTGTTCTCAGCTGCATAAGAGCCGGGGGGAGGAGAAGCAGCAGCAGCACACTGAGCTTCCCAGTGAATGACTGTGCAGAGGGGGCATGTTAGAACAAGTCTGATCATTGGAGGAGAGTACACTGAGTTTCCAGAGAACTGTCCACATTGTGCTCTCCTGATTAGTGTGGTCAGTTTTTAATAGGAAAGCAGAGGGACTAGCAGGAACACAGGGGATTTCACACAATAAGGAAGCAATACAAAGATTACAGGGTACTTTCCCATACAAGTACATGGTACAGCAGCCACATAACAGGAATATGAAGTGTTGGGGTAACAAACGCTTTAATTGCACAGTAGTGACTGACATCTGATACCATTGCTTAGAAAAGTTATAGTTCAACGGCTGCAACTGTAGAACCGTAATTTGTAAAGTATAACAAATTAAATGTGTAATTATAATGTATCACTTTTGCAATTTTCTTTTTTTTGTAGGAAAAATTGGACTGCATCTTTAGTAGTTTTGACTGGAAACAGTCTAGTGTTCTACAAGGACCCAAAGGTTCCGGCTCCCTCTGACTGGGTGAGGCATTATGGATTATATAATGGGTATCAATGAGGGAATAGAATATACATATATATTATTTGCATCAGTAGGGTAAAACAGTCCTCAACAAGTCTACTGACACAAAATGGCATGGTGTGTACAATTTAATAACCATCTAATTAAACACTACTAGACCAAGCCTATTTCTGACACTTGTTTACAAGTTAAAAACAGTATTTTTTGCTAGAAAGTTACTTAGAACCCCCAAACATTATATATTTTTTTAGCAAAGACTCTAGACAATAAAATGACGGTTGTTGCAATATTTTATGTCACAGTATTTGCGCAGCGGTCTTTCAAACGCAATTTTTTTTTGAAAAAATACACTTCACTGAATTAAAAAAAAAAAAACTAAACAATAAAGTTAGCCCAATTTTTTATATACTGTGAAAGATGATGTTACATCAAGTAAATAGACACCCAACATGTTGAGGTTTAAAATTGCGCACACTTGTGGAATGTTGACAAACTACGGTACTTAAAAATCACCATAGGTGACATTTTAAATTTTTTTAACAGATACCAGTTTAGAGTTACAGAGGAGGTCTTTTTGCTAGAATTATTGCTCTCGCACTGATGATCGTGGCAATACCTCATGTGTGATTTGAACACGGTTTGCGTATGCAGGTGCAACTTATGTATGCATTTTCTTTGGTGCGCAAGCACAAGGAGATAGGGGCGCTTTAAATGTTTTTTTCTTGTTTATTTTATTTTATTTATATTTTTTACATTGTCTCTGATCACTTTTATTGTCGTCACAAGGAATGTAAACATCCCTTGTGACAGTAATAGGTGGTGACAGGTACTCTTTATGGAGGGATCTGGGGTCTAAAAGACCCCAAATCCCTCCCTTGCACTTGAAAGTATTGCCATTAGCAGCCGAGTAAACTGGACGTGACATCGCTGGCCCAATCAAACCCAAATACCGGTTTTGTTTGGGACTTCAACCAGCCGGCGGACGTGCTGTAAAAAACAGCTGCAGGCTTTACCCTGGTACAACCAATTCCTCAAAGGGACGTAAGATGCTAAACCAGGTCTCTACGACATATGTTAGCATGTGTAGAGCAGTGAGAATGTGAAATTCTCTTCCACAAACAGTAGTTTCAGCTGGGAGCATAGATCATTTAAAAAAAAATATTAGATGGGCACCTAAGGGACCACAACATTGAGGGATATACAATGTAATGTAATGTAATACTGACATAAAAGCACACATGTAGGTTGGACTTAATTGGTTTGTGTCTTTTTTCAACCTCGCTGACTATGTAACTATGTGTGGAGTGTAAAATGACTACTTTGATCTTCTACTGCTGCTGCTGCATACTGATTTACAGAACCTTACTTACTTACCAAGGTCACAAATAGCAATACAAATATGACAGAAATTCTAAACCAGAGGTTTCCAGAATTATTTGGCCTACTGCCCCCTTTTCAGAAAAAAATGACTCCATGGCCCCTGGAAATTTGGAAATTTAAGCAGAAAAGATGCAGTGAAAAATTTGCAATCTTTTATGCATCTACATTTCTAGGGGAAAGGAAAAAGGGGATACCTTATCCGATCAGCTGCTCCTCTCTACACAAGCAGGGCCACTGATAGGGGGGACCACTAGCCCTGGTGTGGGGGGCCCGGAGCACACGGGGGCCCACACAGGGGGGATTAGTGACAGATGACAATCTTGTCTTTTTTCCTCCAGCAGATGAAAGCTGCTCTCCTACCCTCTCCCTGCTGCCAGCTTTTATCTGCTAAGAAAGAGACAGTCGTCCCTCACTAATCCCTCTCGCTGTGTGGGCCCCCTCCTCTCAGCACTGGAGTTTGTTATCTTTCTAACTTAGGCTGCATGCACACTGGCTTAAAAAACATTGCTTCTACAGGAGTTTAGTGTTTTGCCTGTAGAAGCAGCTCAATGTTATCCTTTGTGTCCATACACATTAGGACGATTACAGGCATATTTTAAGCTCAACGTTTAAAGACCCTTCTGGTTCTCCAAAACTCATCTAAACTTTGTACAAAAAATGTGCTATATCAGCGTTTTTTTCTGCCAAGTGAACTGGAGTTTTTTTAAGCCCAGTGTGCATTTTTCTCTCCCTCTGTCCCTCTGATGCCGGAGTCTGTATATTTTTTTCATCTCATCTTCATTTTTATTTATTAACTCAGTTTTATCTTTTAGATTTAGCAGGGATTCTGTGAGTTATGTTGTGTTTGTATTTGCTAATAGTTTTATTGTGTTTTTAGCGAAATATAGCTTTATCACTTTCTTGGGGGAGGGCCCTGTCAGATAGTCTGTACGGGACCCCTCGATTTCTATCAGCAGCCCTACACACAAAACTGGTCCCTGCAGCTCCTGTATGCTTGTGCTTTAGCCGCCTTGAGTCCTGACGTCCTGAAGCTCAGAGCAGGATCCATAGCCCTGCTCTGGACATGAAGACGCCAGGAACAGTCCACCACTGGATCATGGGGGAGCACCATTTGCCGGGGGAGTGGAGGTTGGGGTAAGTATAAGGGTTTCTCCTCTCCCCTGGACAAAACTGACACAGCTCCACTGCAAGGGATCATTCTTTTTCTGCCTGGCACTGGGCTTTAAGACCTGTTGGTGGACTTGACAACTGAACAGTTATAACTTGCATTTTGGGTGTCATCATTACAACTTTGACTCTGTGTTACACAACAGATGAAGCATGTACAAATAGTTTTTCAAAATGTGCTTATCTTTTCTTTCCTTAGTCTTTAATCACCCCCCCACCCCCCCAATTACACCCAAGACTTCTACCATCCCCCTGGATCGTTCCAGTGCCCCCAGGGAGTAGTATTGCCCACTTTGGGAAGCACTGTTCTAAACGTTCCTCATTCAGTTGTCACCTCAATTACAGTCTGTGTAACATTACAAAAAGTGAGTATAAATCTCCCTAAAAGGGGCAAAGACAGTAATGAAACTTGTCAGCTATTCTAATACTTCCCCACTCCATCCAAAACAAAAAAATAAGCTTTAACTTCGGTTCTACTTTAACTGTTTATTGAAACACATTTTGTCTTTTAGAAACCATCCAATAGTAAGCCTGAGAGCAGCATGGACCTCAGGGGTGCCTCCATTGGCTGGGCCCAGGAGATGTCCAGCAAAAAGAATGTCATTCATGTAAGTCATCCAAAGTCACCCATCTATAGAGTAAAGGGGTCCATATTGCATTTCCTATATTTTTCATATAGTCCCATGGAGTTTGCAATTCTTTTACCCTAGTCCAGCAACAGATCACCAGTTTAACCACGTGGCCCTTATGTGAAGTGATTAGGTTAAAATTCCATTCTCTTTTGGTCACAGATTTTACAGGTTATAGCTGAATCTAAATGATCCAGCCATTTAGCATAAAAGTTAAAAGCTTACATTATTTAAGAAGAATAAAAATGACTGTTTATTTAGGTAGACATCCATATCTTTAGTTATTTGGTTGGCTGCCAGACAACTTTGCTGAGGAAGCTTTAAACTACTATTAAGAAAGAATTAAAATCCAGGATTAGCCAACTGTCCAGATTTCCCTTGCACAATAAAATTAAGACCTGACTGAGAGAAATTTGTACATGACCCCCAAAAGGCATTGGCTGTTAACTCTTGGTAGACCTTTTTATTATGAAAAGTAACATTTCATATTTGGGCCAATCCTTACAGCTTGGTGATCTCTTTCTGACTCTTTCAGGAACCCCACGACAGCTCCAAGGGGCACTAATCGGCTGCCACACTATAAATATCATTATATATAGTCAATCTGCCACCAAGCTTAGATTCCAGGGCTCTGTCACCCCAGTTCAGGAAAATCTTTTGTCCTGGCTTTTTGATATCTAGTTGTTACTGATGTGATGCTTATTAGAAGGGAACGTTTTTACCAACACTGCTACAAGATGGACAAATGGATAGAAATGTATAGACTTTACCTTTCCAGTTAAAAAAATAGGAATTAGGATATTTATATAATATTTGTAGAGGTTATTTTTTATCACCTTTAATAAGTTGTATGTCCAACACTAAAAGAAAAGATGGCAGTATATTAATTAGGTAGAACTGCCTGACAGTTCTTAAGATGCATATAGTAATGGAGTCTGTGAAGCTTACATCCTGATTGCCCTGCTTAATAGAGTACTCTATTGTCTCTTGAGTGTTCTGGTGGTCACATACTACAGGAATTGCTTAATCATCCTCTGCACAAACTGGCTTTGACCCAACTTTATGCATACGTGATATGTGCCCTCTGCAGCTCCGCATGGTAACAGGCAACGAGTTCCTACTGCAGTCTGACAAGGAGTCTGTTGTACAGGAGTGGTATGATGCCCTGCAGAGAATCACTGAGCGACTGGTAAGTTACACTACCAGCACAGATATCACAATCTTAGTTAATTGCATTCCCTAATTTTTTTTTTTTCAAAACAGATAATCAGATCTGTGTGTTATAATATTAACTGATATGTAAAGTTGATATAGGGCTGCTGCCCATAGTGACCAATCAGATAATAGCTTTGTTTAACCTTTGACAGAATAACGGCATTTGTAAAGAGGAGAACTTTGTTGTTTCCAGTGCTTTACTCTGGACTCAAGATCTGTTTACCAGTCTGCATGCTTGCTATGAGTAATAGAACTGTCAGGAAATCCAAAGCTTATCTTCATAAAAATTTTTTTACTTACCCACAATTTTGTGAACTATTCTAGAATATATTTTGTTATCCTAGTAGAGAAAGATGCATGATTGTTACAATGTATTCAGTAAAAGGAATTATTTGTGAAAATGAATACATAAAGTAATACTTTGCATAAATGAGCTGATTAGAATGAATAGCATATGTAATAAGTCACTAGAATTCCTTGTATTGTATATAATTATATATAATAATTATTAAATTATTAATTTCCAAAGTATTGTTTTATTATAATGAATAATCCTTGACAGTCAATGCAATGCTCCCTTCGCCCCCTTTTTGGATAAATCAGAGCAAGCTTTTGTATTTTCTAAACTGTGCAGAAGTGAAGGCATGCACCATACTAAAATAATGATTTTAGGTTATTTCCTAAAACTGAAATCTTGCTGAAAAGCGGGCTAGAAATGATGATCTAACCAATCCAACTGTTCTTCATGTAGGAACGAGAAAATCCATTGGATGAAATTATTTTGAGAAGAGCAGGCAGTATGGAGGTCCTGGATGGAAGTGGCGGAGAGGAAGAGAGCCCCTTAAAGAATAAAGATAGTCGGAAATTTACATGTACGCTTTAGATGGGGGGTGATTTTTGTACATCTGTATGCAATTACCAATATAGCATGTTATACATGTATTGCAACAGCTTACAGGTTGATGTATTTATATACCAGCATTGTACAGTTTAATTGGGCAGTAAATAGTATAAACTGCAGTCCACATTTTACCACAGGGTAACATTAATTCAAAACAAATGAAGCAGTCAAGGTATAAAAAAGTTGTTTCCCACATTAGCTGTTAGATATTAGATTGGGTCCTCATTTAGTGACTTGCTTTAAAAAGATGGTGTCTAATTGGATGTTGTGGGTGATTCCTTTTGTTTAAGGCCCCTTTCACACGGTCTTTCCGATCAGGTCTGTCTCTCAGTTTTTCAGGTGGACCTGCTCAGAGGCTCCATTCAGCCCTATGGAGTGGCGGATGTCAGCGGTCACATATCCGCTGACACCCGCTGCTTTCCGATCCAATCCTGTCCATGAAATCCAGACGGATGGTCATCCTATTTTCCATCCGTCTGGTGGATCGGATCTGATGGGTTCAGGCGGTCCGTTTTCATCCGATCTCCCGTAGAGGAGAGCTGGGCTCTGACAGGTCCGTCTCAGCACAGTGAGCGGAGATGGATCTGTCCCACACCTGCTCAGCGGGAATCAGCGGACCGATTCCCCCACTGAGCAAGCGGAGTCCATCAAATGGACAAGCCCGTGTGAAAGGAGCCTAAAGGCCTGTACACACTATGCAAATTTCGGACAGGAATTTTAGTTTGACGACTAGTCGTCTGAAATTCTTATCGTTAGTATGCTCTTTTCGACAGCTGCTTTTGATTTTTTGTCAGACAAAAGCTGGATGCGCAGGCTATAAAAAAATTTTAGTACGATAACTCAACTTCCGATTTTCATATCATTAGTATGGTTTTCGTAGGACTACGCATGCTCAGAAACTAAAAAATACATACAAAAATATTCATCACATTGATTCACTTCTGACGTTGAATTCGGTCGTATGAAAATTTTCGTATCGTTAGTACGCCCTTCACTTTCCACATGAGACAAGCATCCAACAAAAATTACGGACATTCTGTCGTCCGAAATTTGCATCGTGTGTATGAGGTTTAGTTCTTGTAAAATAAATCAACAGCAGTATTAAGGATAATAGTGTTTGGTATGCAGTTATTAAACTTTATCAGCATAAGGAGGGGCTGTAGCATGTTTAGAAAGCTGGCAGGTCTTGAAAAATCATATCCCCTATAAATATTGCATATATTTCAAATTCTGAAGTAAGTAGGATATAGGATAAACCATTCTTTTTATCAAACCAAACCTTTATTATACTTTCCAAACCAGATCTATTTTTATCTACACTGTGTTACCAAAAGTATTGGGGCACCTGCCTATAAACGCAAATCAACTTTAATGGCATCCCAGTCTTAGTCCATAGGATTCAATATTGAGTTGGCCCACCCTGGGCAGCTATAACAGCTTCAACTCTTCTGGGAAGGCTGTCCATGAGGATTAGGAGTGTGTCTATGGGAATGTTTGACCATTCTTCCAGAGGCGCATTTGTGAGGTCAGGCACTGGTGTGGACAAGAAGGCCTGGCTCGCAGTCTCTGCTCTAATTCACCCTAAAGGTGTTCTAGCTGGTTGAGGTCAAGACTCTGTGTAGGCCAGTTGAGTTTCTCCAGCCCAAACTCGCTCATCAATGTCTTTATGGACCTTGCTTTGTGCACTGGTGCGCAGTCATGTTGGAACAGGAAGGGGTCATCCGCAAACTGTTCCCAAAATATTGGGAGCATGAAATTGTTCAAATTGTCTTTGGTATGCTGACGCCTTAAGACTTTCCTTCACTGGAACTAAGGGGCCAAGCCTAACCCCTGGAAAACAACCCCACACCATAATCTCCCCTCCGCCAAATGATTTGGACCAGTGCAAAAAGCAAGGTCCATAAAGACAGGGATGAACAAGTTTGGGGTGGAGGAACTTGACTGGCCTGCACCTCAACCTGATAGAACACCTTTGGGATGAATTAGAACAGAGACTGAGAGCTAGGCCTTCTCTTCCTTATCAGTGCCCGACCTCACAAATGCGCTTCTAAAAGAATGGTCAAACATTCCCACTCTCCTAATCCTTATGGACAGCCTTCTCAGAAGAGTTGAACCTGCTATAGCTGTAAAGGGTGGGCCAACTTAATATTGAACTCTATGGACTAAGACTGGGATGCCATTAAAGTTCATGTGTGTGTAAAGGCAGGCGTCACAATACTTTTGGTAATATAATGTATTTTCAATCATACTTCTTTTAGTACTCACTACCTAGAGTAGCCTCAGAAACATTATAGAACAGTGAATCTTTGTATTCACCAAACATTGACAGGTGGTTAATCAATCACTGTCATTAAAAACACATGCACCACTTTAAAAATTTTCTTCAAGGATTTTTATAAAGCAAACCTTTCAGTAGTCATTTAAATCCAGGGATCTTCCAGGAAAAGAAAAAAAGACAGCTCTGAATTTGTACAACAGGTCTTTGTTTGCACTTATCAAACAGATATAACCAAACATTTAAGCCTCGAACACACAGGTCGACGATCGTATGACCGAACGGCTCAAATCGTATGTTGGCTGTTGTATCTCGCGTACTGCCATGCACTAAGCGATCATACGACCAAGCTGAACGTAGTGACGTGTTATGAACGTATAAAGAGAAAGTTCAGGTGCATGTAATTTGTGTCTGGCCGTTCCTGACTTCTGAGCATGCGTGTTTTGCAGAGTACAACTTGTTGGACCTACTTCTCTGTACACACGATACAACGGTCGTACGACTGCTTGTTGGTACTACCAAAGTTTTCTAGTCTGCTCAAACAACTTCTGTTGTACGACCGTCGTACGTAGGCTGTTCTAATCGCGCGTACTAACGGTCGATTTAGCATACAACGGTCGTTTGTACGACCTGTTGTATACGATCGTCGACCCGTGTGCACGAGGCATTACATTGGTGAATTGGTTAACTCACCAAAAAATGCCTGTGCAGATAAGGGGCGTCTGTAGATAAAAACAAGCTGTGAAGCTTTGACTAAAGTTGAATAATGCCAATGACCATAGCAATAGGCTATTTACATACCTAATGAAGCCTGGCCTGAAAACTCCAAGGATGTTGCTAAGTGAGGCCCAGCTATTACGGTCACAGGAGTGGGACTCTGAGCTCAGAGATACTGCATCATGGAAGAGAAAACACGTGTGAGGAGGTTTTAATCAGAGAAAGAGCCCCTGTGATGGTGAAGGTGAACAGTAATAGCTGGGCCTCGCTTAGCAATGTCCTAGGAATTTTCAGGTCAGGCTTCACGACTTACGTAAATGGCCTACCCCTATAGTAAGGGCATCGTTCAATTTTAGTCAAAGCTGCACAGCTTGTTTTTATCTACGGATGTCCCTTCCCTGCATAGGCAGTTTTTTGCTAAAGATGAACTAACACTTTAACAAACCAATGGGTTGCAAATAAAATATGTTAGAGTTTAAAACATTGTTAGGGTTGCTTTAAATGAAGATATATTGTAAAAAATCATTGTTTTTGTAAATCAAATACCAAACCAAACCTCAGTCTACATATTAACATTAAACTAGCATAGACTAATTTGGATTTATGTTTCATTATAATGCTTATAAGTTAGATTATAGTTAAAGCAGAAATATGTGAAAAAAAGATTTAAGGATTTATCTGAAATTAAATATTGATATTTTATATATTTTAAAAATCCTTGTTTTAGCTTACAATTATTATGATTTTTACTAGTTTCCAATATATTTGGGATATAAAGGGACCTTAAAAACATACGTACACTAGCAATGAAAATTTTCTCCAAACATACTTAAATTGGAAAAGCATATGAATATTAACTTCTATGCATCACATTTTACTACCTGTTAATAATGTTCAGATTTATTCTAATTTTGTAAACAAATAATACGTATATAACACACACTACTTTTTTAAACAAATTTACATAATGTACAATACTTTTGTTTGGTGTTATTTAATTACAATTTTCTACGCAAAGCTAAACATTTCAAATAATGCTTAATTTATGTGCAGACAACCTCAGCATTCAAGCAAGCGTCAGAATGCAGGCTTATAACTTCATAGATAATTAATAAAAGGTTTTGCAAAGGAATCTCATTTTACTGGCCAGAGCAGCAGTTTTACATGAGGATGTAATAATTGTATTGTGTTATTTTTATTTAAATGTTTTTTTTTTGTATTTATGCTCTTTTTTTTTTTTGGTACATAGTATCCTGGGTAAGCAACAATGTTGGTAGTGTCGATAAAAAAAAAGTGAAGCATAGGCTGAAGAAGATGTTGATGAAGAGGCCCCCACTTCAGACCTTACATGAGAAAGGACTAATTAAAGGTCAGTTACTATGATATATGCAATATGTATCTTTGACAAGTTTAAGGGCTTCAACAAATGTTAGCATTGCCACAAACATCCTGACAATGGTAGGGATGTGGCCATGAAGGTGTTTACATCACTCCTCTGTGTCAGCCAGCGGCGGCTGCATGGGAGAAGAGAGAGTGCTCCAACAACAGCCTGGAGCAGTGACATCACCCATAGGCTTTAATGGCCCAACCTTTGTTAGCGCTCTTTCCTCTTCCCTGCAGTGGCTAACACAGGAGAGCCAAATCACATGACTGGACCAGAGCAGCCTGCAATTAGGTAAGTATATACATATTTCTTACAGAACACAAAAGGGGGGGCATAGGATGGGGCTGTGGGATTTTGATGGTACCACAATAGGCTTACACAATCAAATTCTTTAAAATCCAAATATTTAATTTAATACAAAATATTAAAATAAATATTTGGATTTTAAAGAATTTGATTGTGTAAGCCTATTGTGGTACCATCAAATCCCACAGCCCCATCCTAATCCCCCCCTTCTTTGTTCACTATTTCAAGAGGGATGTAGGTACCTCCATTTGCTTTTTTAAGGGTTATTCTGAGCCGTTATATATATCTTTCTTACAGAGGTTGGTTTAGCATAGGTGTTGGAGGGAGGGGGGGGGGGGGGACAGTTTTAAGGTTATGTAAGTGTAAGCTGGAATTCCACTTTAAATGTTTAGCCTGAATTGTACATAGCGTGCAATATCATTGTAGATGAATGTGCAAGCTCATTTACTTTAATGTTGTTAACAAGACATAGAAAAAATCATGTATGTCACAAGCTAGTATTACCAAGAACTATTAACCAATTACACCATTTGAATACACTAGAGTCATGTTTAAACTATCATATGCTTATTATAGCACAGAAAGCATTATAATTTATGATGCACAGTTACCCTTATACAAACATGAAGCATAAACTCTTTTTTATTAAATACATTTGTTGAAGTGTAGCCCTCTAGAGCAGGGGTGTCCAACCTTCTGACATTCCTGGGCCACATTGGAATAAGAGGAATTGTCTTGGGCCACACATAAACACTAATAATAAGGATAGCTGGAGAGCAGAAAAAGTCAGGGCAGATCAAGTAACAATCACTGATATAGATAATATACCTATCTGAGTAATAAAACTTCATTTTTGTTATATATTTTTTATTATATATGTAAAAGAGAGCAACATGAAACTAGTGTAATATCTGACACTGTTTTTTGATAAACTAACACATCAATATCTGGTTTGATGGATATAGTAGCAATTCTCAATTCTCAAGGTGCTCATCAGATATTTAGATTCTAATTTTGCCCTTTGTGTGTTTCATCCTTGAAAATAGTTGTTCACAAATATAGGTGCTGCCAAAAACTGATGACATGAATAAGGCATGATTGTGCAGAGTGGGACATTTTTCTTTGAGAAGATACAACTTATAAAAGTCCAGTTGGCCCTCATTCATAGCCATCTTAGACTGCATGTGGCCTGCGAGCCGTAGGTTGGACACCCCTGCTCTGCAGCAAAGGCCTCTACAATTAGGCAGCATGGAAGTTCCACTAAGTGTACAAAATAGCATTTAAAACAATTTTAAAATTAATAATATTAACTAAATGCAATCTACAATAAGTAACATTTGATTGGTCTTTTAGTTGAAATATTCACTTATAAGCAGCTGCAGACTAGTCGCAGACACAACAAAGAAGCCCATGGTAAGCGGGGAAGGGGGTAGGAGTGGCAAAATCAGGAATTCTCAATGCCACAGCATCTGTTATTTTCTGTTATGATGCCTCTGATTCTGACTTTGGTAGTGATGCTACGCAGTGCTGGAAAAGACACAGAAACCAGTTCAATGTTATAGGAAAGATAAATCAGGGGACAATGTGGTGTTTAAGATTATGATCTGGCTCAATGTAATGCCAGATTGAAAATTTATCCAGAGCCAGGGATACTTTTAAAGTGGAATTGCAGATTAACACTAACTATGCGTAAAATGTTGTAGTAGTTAGTCACATTCAGATGGACCTGTTCTGCAATGTTGTAGACTTTTCTCAAAGCCCATTTTTCAGTTCCACTGATTGTCTGAAAGATACCCCAGCATTTATATCCACACAGGTAGGACCCTGGACCAATCACCGTGGAATATGTAGCTATTGATTGTCCAAGAGCAGAATTGGAGGTGTGAAAGTTGTGAGACCACCATCTTCTATTTACATATTTCCTTGGTGTCAAGAAGTCTGGATAGGTGTTAATTCCATTCCTTGATTTACATGGTTAAAGGTTTAAATTGTTTTAACCAGGCTAGAGATGTTACAGCGGCATTATATGTGTTCAGGAATGATTGTTCAAGTTTGACATTGATGGACTATTAATGTTTGCTGTGAGCCATTTGTTCTCTCTGTCCAAAATGTGCACTTCACTGTCCACGAAAGAATGTCCCCTTTTCTTAAAGAGAGAGTAAACCACCCTGGTGAACAAAAAGAAATACTTACCTTAGAACGCAGCCCTCCAGTGGCACGCTTTCACGGCTGACAGGGGTTCCATCTTCCCCCGGTCTTCCTTCCAAGTTAGCAAGCTGTGACTGAGTGAGTGGCTGGCGTGATGACATCACTCCTATGCATGCGTGCAGGAGTCCTCAGTTCCCGCACGGTATGCCAAACCTTCAGAGTGCATGCACCGGTGACATCACTGGTTGCATCCATTGTGAGTACAAGTTTAGGAGATTTTTCACTGTACCTACAGGTATGCCTTATTAGAGAAATGAGTTTACTACCACTTTAAGGTGTAGTAAAATGTCTGAGTCTTGACCTGTATAATTCTCTCTCCTATGTTGAGCCAGTCATGTGTTGAGAAGTCAGATCTCTGCCCTTCTCACCAACTCATGACAAAGGACTGGTCAACCTCACACCGCGCTATCACTTGTGTAACAATGCCACTCTCAGCTGCACCCGGCACAAAGATTTCCCAGCTTGCAGGACCCAATCTAGGTGCTAGCAGCCTGAGAGTGACTGTTACTTGGTGAAATTCATTAAACAATTAACCCCTTTAAGCTACCACCACCGCCTTTTGACAGAGAGGAGGAAACTCGTGATCTTAGCAATACCAACTATGATTTTTGAATAAACGTCTGTAACACACACTGTTGCTACAGACAGATGTGTTCAGCGGATTCATACTATACAGTAGCACTCTTCAAGAGACAGGGATTCAACTAGTTTGCATTTAAAGCCGTAAAGACAGTTTTAACAATTTTAAAAATAAGGTTTAATAATGAAAAGGTCAAATTGGTGCAAATAAAATATTACATGTTACAAAGTATAAAGAGACAATATAACAACAAAGAAATAAAAAAAGGGTTGGAAAGGAAGAATACTTGTAGTGTCCTTTGGCTTAGCAGAGTTCCGTCAAACTTGACAGATGTTCCTGGTTTGATAGTACATGAGAATTGTCAAACTGTCTTGGCAGGTCCCTTTTCTCCGGGATCAAAGGGGTATTGACAGAGGCCATCTGATCAACTAAGCGTTTGAAAAGTGGTCATCATGTTTATGACAATATCAAGGCCCTCCCTTACACACAGTTTTATACTACTATTAATATCTTCCAATATGTACCAATTGCATCCTTGAAATTGATAGATTATTGTTCAGCATGGAATTTAGTGCCCAGAGATACTAAACACAGGGTAGTTCAGATAAGCTGGTCACCCAGGAGGTATCTGACTGCTATCTTCCCTTCTGTATGTGCTAGCTTATATATATATATATACTTATTATTAATGTGTCGTGTTTCTGTCTGATTTTATGAATCGTGTGTGGATTTGTTAAGTTGTGAATCGGGCAGAGATCTCTGAAGGATCACCTATTGGCCCTGAGTGCCTTTTACAGTCCCCATTAGTTCTGGGTATACATTTTATGGCATGCTATGTATTCTTAATGGATTTGGTCATATTGGTTTTACGATAGGCCTAGTCAGCAGAAACAGACATTCTGCCAGAACTCAATTCATTGTTTACAGCTAGGCAAAGACCTAAGTGCTGGTTTCTGCTGTCCCTAAGTTGAGATAACGGGCTCTTTTGAAGTGTGTTAAGGTTAAGCCTATGGATTCCATGAATTAAAGGAGGAGGGAGGGGGGTTAAGATCAATGATATTAGGAGAAACATGGCTGAGAGCTGAACAAAATGGATGTTACCTACAGCTTTCCATGGGCTCAATTTGGGCAACCATTACACGGGCTAAGACAGAGAAGAGAACCTTATCTAGTGAATATGCTTAGTAATACCAGAAACTGAAATAGAAATGAATTAGAGAAAAAGACAGAACAATAGCAAGAGAGAAAGGTATCAGAGAAGATTTGCATCAGTTCTTTTCAAATAATCCAATCTGTGTCCATCTACTGTATCTTTGTTTTATTTCTGTAATTTTTCTTTATTATTTTTTTTTCAATGTGCAGAAGTCTGTTTTAATGGTTTTTCTTTTGCTCTGTAGATCAAGTTTTTGGCTGTCGCCTAGATGCTCTTTGCCATCGAGAACATAGCACTGTCCCAAAGTTTGTACGTCTGTGTATAGAAACTGTAAATGAAAGAGGTACAAGATACTTTAGTTACATATTAGGAATTGAAGCTACACATTCAGACTGTGTACTTAAATCTATCACCACTAGGTTCTACATGATCCCATTACATTAAAGGATAAGTACACTTTTTGGGAAAAAATAATAAATGCACATTTTTTTTTGCAGGGAAAAGGGTGCATTTATTATTTTTACCGTAAGGAGCCTGGAAAGCAATGCACCCCTGATCAGTGGATCAGGGGGGCAATGCCAGACTCCTGTAAACAAGCCCTTTAGCTTTAAGCCCACCCTGCATATGGGTTGACTATTTACAGGGTGCAGGACTTGTGAATGTAATACAAGGTCACTCATCAGCAACCTCGCAGTCCATTCAGAACTACAAGCCGTTAGCCGCAGGAAACTGTGAATGAATGACTCAGCCATATGGGCAGAACCCTGCATGGCCACATTATTTTCAAATAGTGGCAGCGAGCTCTTGGAGAAGTTCCCCTCTCGCTGTCACTCGCTGCAGCTATTGGAGCATGTTACATGTTCCACCCTAAATAATAAAAACTTATCCTTAGGTCACTTTCACACTGGGGGCGGTGAGGCAGTAGTGGTAAATCCCTGCTAGTTTCAGGGGATTCAGTGGTGCGCTTTTAACCCCCACAAGGAGTTAAAATGGGGTTAAAAGTGCCGGCGGAGGGGGTGTGCAGCCGCTTCGGAAGAGCTGCCCCATTGTTTTAATGGCCAGGGGCGGTAGAGGAGAGGTATATCACCACTCACCACACCACCCCAAAGATGCTGCTTGCAGAACTTTTTGTAATGCCCTCAAGCGCACGGCCCCAGTGTAAAAGCACTCTGGCTTTCACATTGGGGTGGATGGGGAGGGATTTTCGAGGCGCTTTACAGGCGCTATTTCTAGCTAAGCGCCTCAGTGTGAAAGGGGTCTTAAAGTTTACAAAAATGAATGATTATGTAAATATACTTTGGTTAAAAGGGTTGGAAAAACTTCTTGTCATAGAAAAAAAATGATATCTCACCATAAGGGCCGGTTCACATACAGGTGATCTGACTTCAGGCGTGACTTTGCTAGGCAATTTGAACGCGACTTCAAGGCGACTGCAGCGTGACTTTAGGCAACTTATAATGCAACCTCCATGCCAGACGACTTTGCCTGTGGCCAATCAGAGAATGGAGGGCAGGGGTTGCCTGGGTAATTTGTGGGGAGTACCTGTATAAATTATTTTCTTTTTCCTGTAAAGTTTCAATATAGATGGTGATCCGACTTGGATCACAAGTCGGATAGAAGTTGCCTTGAAGTAGTACAGGAACCCTTTTTTAAGTCGGAGCGACTTCAGTAGTGTACATTAAGATGGCTCCCATTCATTTCAATGGGATTTCTGATGTCAAGCGACTTGGGGCGATACAAGCCGGAGTCCAAGTCGCCTATGTGTGAAATGGCCCTAAGGAGCCATACTTTCTAGGGATGTAAATATAAACAAACAAACAAAAAATAAATAAATATATATAGAATAAAAGTCCGCGCTCACAACAACAGTAGAGTTTAAAAATTATGAGAACAGTTTACAGTAAAATGTGTAACATAGGCTGCTCGCAAACAACAACTGATCCAATTGTCCCAACAGATAAAAAGAGAAAAATTGCAGCGCCCAAATATTATGATAAAATGGTCAAAAAAAAGGATGGTGTATATATAATGAACAGCAATAGTCCCAACTTGGGAGGCAGAGGGATGAATCTCAATCTTCTCGTGTTCAAAATAAATCAAGGCAAACTTAACAGCATCAGAGTGTTCAAGCAAAACGCAGGGGAATTCTGATAAATCCAATATATAGAAATGGGTGTATGCTTACCAGAATCCTAGATGACTAGGTAACACTATAGACGCGTTCTAGATACCCTAAGACCATTCGTATGTGGGTAAAGATATATAACCTAAATAGTCTTAAGGGGACGCAAAACGAACTTGTGAGACTACGACAATTCAAACGGAACTAAATAAAACTTGTGCTCTTCTAACTCTAAGTAGGGAGACGGAGGGTTCAACCCTGATAACGACAAGTAATATATATGTGGTAGGAAAAAAAACTGGTAAAATAGTATTATAAACCCGCGACGTTAAAAAGAGAAAAATAGACAACCCTGTTAACCTAGTCAACAACAAACGCTCGTCGGATACAATGTGTAAAATGACATTTGACAAGAGTATTAAAAATTTGAGATGACAACAACACTCGCGCCTGAAAATAAGATATATATAAATAAATAAAAAACAAACAAACAAATATAAATGTAGGGATCTTTCATA
>BLSH010488194.1:580636-593779 GCA_018402905.1 Glandirana rugosa | reverse complement strand
GGTGTGAGTATGATTCAGTTTTTTTGCAATAAATAAGATTCTTTACAGTATTACACTATTGCGGTTCTTTCTCCATTTATTGCAATACACCACCTACCAAAATCCTGGGAACGACCGGTTGGAGAAGTTGGAGATTTCTATCCGTGATGCGATTCTGATCCCTGCCCCTTCCTGGTCTCGACCCTTGATATATATTGATGACACCTGGATAGTTCCGGACCACCTTCCTTTTGGAGATTTGTGACCTATAGGTTCCACACCAGGACCCTGGATGATATCTGAGCACATATCTACTGATCCATTGTGATATCTGCGCAAGATCTATGGGATTCTGGTAAGCATACACCCATTTCTATATATTGGATTTATCAGAATTCCCCTGCGTTTTGCTTGAACACTCTGATGCTGTTAAGTTTGCCTTGATTTATTTTGAACACGAGAAGATTGAGATTCATCCCTCTGCCTCCCAAGTTGGGACTATTGCTGTTCATTATATATACACCATCCTTTTTTTTTTGACCATTTTATCATAATATTTGGGCGCTGCAATTTTTCTCTTTTTAAACAAAAAATAACATTGTGTTTCATGTTTGACTCTGATTGGATGTCAGGAGAATACCAGTTAAAGCAACAATTGTACCAATTATCATTTAGATATGCAAATATATAATAATTTATAAAACTTAAAGAGCAGTACATTTCTCAGCTCAACCCTATAAAAATCACATACCTAATGGGTACAATTAATTTTACCATGAAGTGGGAAAGATGTAAATACAGGCAGGCAACCATCTGCTGCTACTGCATAGCCATACACAAATTTTTAGTGGAAATAAGAGTTTGATTGATAGGACGGAAGGAATATTATTAAAAGGAAAAACACAGGCTTTGTTTATTGCATTTGAAGATAAACTAAATATGTTTAGCCATACGGCGCCAACATTCATCAAGTTCAGTCGTCTATCTATATTGCATCTACCAATATTACATTTACTTTACTTGCAAATCAAATGTATTACTTCCAGGACATGTGACCATAACAAAAAACGTATGGCAAAATGATCAGGGACAGGAGACTGCTGTATTGAGGCCCCTAAATATAACACCCTAATGATGCCATTTGATGTTTATATTATTATAAAAAATAATTAGCTCATAATATATACACACTCATTTGTAAGACCCAGTTAAAGTGGATCTTCACCCTTTCCGGCCCTTTTTTCTTTAACCCCTGCATACCTGGTAGCAGGTCCTGCACATTTAAGGCATTCACATTTAAGGCATTCACTCAGTGTTATCCTACTGAGATTAACTTCTTTTCTGCCACCCCCCCCCCCCTCGGTTTCTCATTTAAAAAAAAGTATGCAAAAAAAAAAGCCCAATTTGTACAGCAGAAGGGAGTTGGGATGGAGGAGAGGCCACATCCAACTGAGGGTGGAGATCCGCTTTAATTGTAGAGCTGTATGGTGATCACATTTACTGAACTCTTGCTGGTCATAAAAGAGCAGGTAATTGTTATGATGATGACATTTCTGATATTTACCTGTTCTTTAATGATCAGTGCAACAATATAACACAAAAATATTGAGTCTAATTTTCAGGACATCTAAGGCAACCTTTAATCAAACAACTTTAACCAGTAAATGCCTATTCCTATGTATGTAATGTTTTACGAAATTAAATATTAAAAGAAAGGGCAACATGTAAGAAAAAATATGACACGGTACTAAGAGGGTTTAGAAAAACATCAGGTGATACTCAACATTGCTCAAACACATCCTAACTGGTACACATTCATTGTGATAATATTGTTTACCCACATGATGTGATCAGCTAGTGTTGACTAACCGTTCTACGTCTTTTCCTGTTCTGCATGTATCCTAGGGCTGGATGTAGATGGGATTTACAGAGTGAGTGGAAACTTGTCCATCATACAGAAACTGAGGTTTATAGTAGACAGAGGTAAGAAGCTCCATCTGGAATACCATTGTACTGAAAATGACTGATAAAATGATTCTGCTGGAGTTAATAAAAATAGGATATTGAGATGTATTACTTCTAATTTTGTATCCAGCCTACATTGCAGCTCAGATGCACTTATTTGGAACTTGTAAATGATCAGTAGGCTGACCTGTTATTTTTCAGAGAGGGCAGTAACCACAGATGGACGATACCTTTTTCCGGAGCAGCTCTCCCAAGGTAGCCCTTTGTGTTCTGGCTACAATGCTGTGTATGCCATAGCAGATGTGCCCTTTAACAACTGTGCTTCCAGAGCTGCTATTATCGTCCATGTCTGCCAGCAATATGTATTAAAATGTCTGAATTGTCGGAACTGTGCAGCCATGTCTACATGTTGATGTGCATGCTTACAGTGATGTTTATGCACTTGTCATTGGCTCTGACTAACCAGTTTTGTTCAGTTTGTATTGGTTTCTGTGTTAAGTAATCAAGAAAGGAAAAAGTAATCCACATGGTCCTTACTGTACAAATATCTAGGGTGATTTGTTTAGTTTAGAGCAGTGGTGGTCAACTTACATGATACAGGGGGTCATAGGGAGGCATACATAATATTCAAAGAATGTAATGCTACAGAAAGTTATTAGAGACTGCACACATGCAACAGGAGATGGTCAGAGACAACAAACATGCAACAGGAGATGGTCAGAGACTACAAACATGCAAAGGGAGATGGTTGGAAAGTACAGACACACAACAGGTTAGAGACCATGCATGACCAAACATGCTATAGAATTGTTGGAGACTAGGGACAAGCCTCAAGAGACAATCATATACTGGAGACATTAGATATCTAGAAAACATTTCTTTTACAGACCCCTTACTAAGTAATACTTTCACATTTATACTCCATACAGCCGCCCTAAAAGTTACTTATGGCACCCTAAAAGTTACTTGTGCCACATTTATCTCAAAAAGATCCATTATACAATCACAAAAAGAAAAAGGGGGTGGGCAGCACAAAAAAAAGCATCAAAGATATAGACAAAACCATGTAACTTCTGGAATCCGCTTCAGATAATATTTATCCATTAATGGCTTGAGTTAGCGGTAAAAACACAGACTACTGTTTACAGGGGCCCTGACTGACACTCATTAGGTGCCAAAGGACTGCAGGTTGGGTACTATTGGTTTAGAGAGAGGTGATCAGTGAATTAAAATGATATGGCCACTAATTATAAAAGTAAAAAAAGCTGCCTGCCAAATATGAGGTATAAGATTACATTTGCGCAGAAGCCAGGGTGTGAATGTCAGCGGAAGGAATCTTCTGATTATCGTTGCTCTGTTTGACACCTGTGAGTGGTTACCCCATACACTTTATTGTTGTCAGTGACCGCAGCTATTAGTGACTGTTCGCTGCTGCAGGGTGGCACTTTGTGTGCTCACAGTTGTCAAACACAGCTGTAGGAATTGATAGATTCCTGCCGCTGGCATTCGCATTATGGCAAAACGCTAGTGCGAAGTTGGCATAATAGCTACATCTCTCATGGGTGGTGCCTCGGATCTTAGATCTTCGCTGTCTTCAAAAGCTCTGGCGGAATCTTTTATGGACTTTTTCATAGCAATAGTGTTGCTTTACAGAAGTAATGTTAATGGTAATGAAATTGACACACTTTTTCTGCCCCAGTGAATAATGTGCTATTTCTGGGCCCCAGGAGGGGGAATTTGTCTACATGTCACATCCATGCAGGGAAACTGCACTACATTTCCCACAATGCTGAGGGAAATGGAAGTAGTAGCAGCTGTCTGTGTGGCAGAGCTTGGGCTGAGCGGGCCTGTCATTTAGAAGACACATCAGCAGTGGGCAGCTCAGACTGGCAATCTGAGCCTCCTGGGTCCGCCCGCTTCAGTGAGCAGGGATGTAGTTACATCTCTGCTCACTGAAACGGAACTAGAGTGGGGAAGTTACCAGATCGTGGAATAGAGATTAGAGTGGCCACTGGTCTAAGAAAACAGATGTACTGGGAAATGGGTGCTGCAAATGGGCAAAGATCCTATGGATTTCTCAGTGCCCTTTAACGAATGAAAGAAAACAATAACTCATTTATTTAAGGTATATACTGACCTTTATACACAGGCAAAACCTGAGTATAAGAGTGTAACGTGTAACATGTTACAAGGGTGAGCTCATCCTTTAACATAGACTTCAGGAAGTAGATGAATACTGCCCTTCTACAAGTCCCTTAATGGACAGTGTATTTATTCTAAAGGGTCTCACGCAAACTTCAGATTGAAGTAAATTGAGTGAATCATTTGACGTTAGCATAGCTATTTTGGTTATAGATAGCGTTAGTAGCTCACTAAATGTTTCCACATGTTGCCTGGAATTGTTCTTTAAATAAATTATAATTAGCTTTGATAGAGGAATGTAATGTAATTGACATGGGTTGGAATGAGGATCTTGCACCAGCTGACAGTCTGTTCCACCTCCAGGCTGAATTTTTGTTTACAGTAGCAATTTACTGGAGACTAGTGTTGGGTAGAGTGCGGAAGGGTTAGACCCTTAGACTTGTACAGCAGTGTGCCCTGTTCTAACACTAGACAGAAGGTCTGTGCATTTTCTCTACAACAGCCAGAGACAGCAATAAAAACGTAACACAAAGTAAAATTCCAGGCTAAACCCAGCTAGCCTCAAAAACGTCCTTTCCCTCCTAACACCTATGCTGACTA
Organism: Glandirana rugosa; assembly: GCA_018402905.1. Taxonomy (NCBI): domain Eukaryota; kingdom Metazoa; phylum Chordata; class Amphibia; order Anura; family Ranidae; genus Glandirana; species Glandirana rugosa. The sequence goes on along the minus strand of BLSH010488194.1, from coordinate 589,093 downwards.
AACATAAAAAAATATATCCACGCTCAGACTCAAAAATCACAAAGCAGCTAGCATAATTTGTTGACTACAAATAGAAACAATATATACATTCATGCAGCACTAGTAATATAACATCAGTCCATTCAAGTACAGGAGGTCCCCTAGTTACAAACATCGGACTTACAAACAACTTCTTCTTACAAACGGAGGGAGACAACAGGAAGTGAGAGGAAATCTCCCCCTAGGAAGGGAAATTCACTCCTGTAAGCGTTATTATGGGAAAAAGGTGTCTCCACTGAAGCTTTATCACCAATCCTTGTTTCCACATCGGCCCAAATTTTTCAAAATTACATTTTCTTAGGGACAGAAAGGTAACATCTTCTGAACATGGTCACAGACAGCAAAACAGGCCTTACAGGGGTGTTACCCCTTCCCTATGCTATCCAAAAAACTTAAAAATTATTCTTTTGGCTGGAGTTATACTTAAAAAATGTACCTGTTCCGACTTACAAACAAATTCAACTTAAGAACAAACCTACAGACCCTATCTTGTTTGTAACCCGGGGACCACCTGTATTGAGTCTATTCATATAATCCCAATGAAGAATGCAAGAAAAATAGATATCTAAATTTAAGGAAAATCCCAAAACCTTCCACTTTGCATAGGCTGATCCACACAGCACCCTCAGTAAATGGGCCATATAGCTTACCAGACAGTGTTGACCCTCAAATTATAGAGCTGCGAGTTGCACCTTTAAGATGATTCTCTAGGGCTCCTACACTCTCTGGTCACTGTACATATAAAGGTCTCTTCACCAGACTTTAATGTACAGTATATACTCCTCATCACAGTATGACAACAGCTCCATAGAGTAGTACATTTTATAAAGTAATTATTAGAATTAAAACAATTGCAATTACATAAAAAGTAGTAAAAAAGCGCATTTCAAAATCTCAAATCCACATTTACAAGCCGCAGCGTTTAGCGTGATGACACCACACATCATGTAAAACCCCATCGTGTCATCACGCTGGACGCTGCGACTTGTACATGTGGATTCTACTTTAAATATACATTAACATTTTACTATAAGCATGCTTGTGTTGTTCTTTGTGTAAAGTTGTAGATTGCTGTATTTTGCACTTGTATTTGTTATTTGTGTGTGAGTGGCTTTTCTATTCTGTTTTAAAAATTGCTTTGTTGATTTTAGAATAAACTAGGCTCTGCTTATGTCATAATATTTCTCACTGGCTATTCTTTCTTGGTAGAATCATTGCAATTTTTATTATATATTAAAGCGGTAGTAAACTTGTTTCCCTAAAAATAAAAAAGCTGGCCCCCCTGCAGGTTTAAGTCATAATGTACTAGTATGCACCGCATACTAGCACAATATGACAGACTTACTTGCTAACGGGACCCTTCAGAGCACTACTGTGACAGTTCCCGATGCTGGTCCATCTTCGTCCGGTCTTCCTTCCGGGTTTGGGATCTTCGGCCGCTTGAATGGCTGGGCTGCGGCAACGTCACGCATGCACACATGAGTCACATCGCCGCAGCACACACAGGCTGTAAATGTGATCTGAACTGCGCATGTGCGGCTCAGATCACATTACCCGCTGATAAGCATGGGGTACCTTTATGATAGAAGAAACCACTAGGGTCTCTTCTGTTATAAAAACCCTGTCTGTCAGCGGATCTTAAATAAAATGAGTTTACTACCACATTAAGGATTTTAAAACTCACTGGGTTGATTTACTAAAACTGGAGAGTGCAAAATCTGGTGCAGCTGTGCATGGTAGCCAATCAGCTTCTAACTTCAGCTTGTTCAATTAAGCTTTGACAAACAAAAATCTGGAAGCTGGCTACCATGTAGAGCTGCAACAGATTTGCACTCTCCAGTCTTAGTGAATCTCCCCCACTGTGTAATAAAAAAGCAGAAAGTTGCACAATAATGGCATTAGCTCACGTGTGTGTAACGTCATTATTGCTGTTCCTGCATAGAAAGCAAATATCCAGGTTCTTCCCAGTGTTATGTTTGTCCTCTGATTCTGGCCCAATTACTTTAGAAATGAAGAGACATATGTGTGCACAAGACCTTAGAAAGATAAAACATCCGGTAACAACTGCCATGTTGACAGAAGGTACTTTTGAAAAAGAAGGGCTCTTTCATAAAAGAACACATTGAGGTTCATTTACTAAAGGAGCTGAGAATATTAAAGTGGAGTTCCACCCAAAAGTGGAACTTCTGCTTTAGAGGAAGGTGACCCCCTGACATGCCACAATTGGCATGTCATTTTTTGGGGGGGGGGGGGACTGGGGACCCTGTTTTCACCGGGTCCCAGATGCACTTCCTCTCCTAGAGCCACAGCTCCGGAAGGAAGTTCACCCCCCCTCCCTCTCTGCGATCTTCTGGGACACATCACATGTCCCAGAAGATATGCCGGCCATTCACAAGACGCAGCGTGATTCGCGCATGCGCAGTGTGTGCCTGGCTTTGAAGCCAAAGCTGGGTGCCCACACTTGAGAGGCCGGCGCTGCCGAGGGGAGGGGGAGAAGAGCGAGCCCTCGGGCGTTCGCATCGCTGGACCGTGGGACAGGTGAGTGTCCGAAGTCAGCAGCTACACTTTTTGTTGCTGTTGACTTTTAACTGGGTGGAACTCCGCTTTAACTAATTTTTCATTCATCTAATTGTGTAAAAGTTTCCTGTTAATTTTATTCATCTGCGCATCATTGAGTATTCAAAGTGAAAACAGCTACAGTGTATTAGGTGAAGATTCTCAACTCCTTTAGTAAATCAGCCTCTCCATATTGATGGACATTGACATTTGTTTCTTGTTGTGTTTTTATAAGACTTCATTTGCATTAAAACAAGTTAACACTGGAAGCCATATATAATCCACAGAGTTTATTTATTAAAAAAATCAAATGATCCAGTATACAGCAAATGTGCACATTTTGGCTTACAAAGCCTTACTCATTTGATTTAAATTGACCTAAAAGGCATACTGCAGGTCTATACACACAGACCACTACAACACATCGGGGTTGATTGTGGATTTCAGTAGGTTGTTTTAACAAAAACTGGATGCATTCCTAAATTATTAATATTATTATACAGGATTTCTATAGCACCAACAGTTTGTGCAGTGCTTTACAATATAAAGAGAGACAATACAGCAACAGTACAATTCAAAACAAGAAGGTTAGAGGGGCCCAAATGCACAAAATCTAACTGGATATTAACATGTATAAGTAATAACACCAGGGATTGTTGATCCACCGAATATCCACAGAATATCAGATTGCCTTCTGTGGGGAATCAGGAAGAAAAATTGTTTTTTTTTTTGCCTTCCTATGGATCAACTGTGGCTATAGAATTTTGTATATGGAGGATTTCTATTTATTCTGTTTATTTACCTTTTTCTGTTAATTGGAATTTGATGGACTTGTCTCTTTTTTCAATCTGACTAACTATGTAATTTACTAAAGGCAAATAGACTGTTCACTTTGCAAATTAATTTTCCCCAGAAGTTAGTGAATGAGGTGAAGCTTTGCTGATTTCTATCATCCAGTCATGTGCAAGCAACAATGCTGTTCTTTTCCTTTCCTTGCATGTGATTGGGTATTGCAAAGTGAAATTTCACCACATTCAGTAAGCTCTAGGGCAGCGGTGCCCAATCTTATGAAGAGCGAGGGCCACTTAAGCGACTTGAGAACTGGTCACAGGCCACAATGAACGGAGCAGGCGGATGACAGGTCTATGTCCACTCTGCAGTCATGGACACAGCCCACTCTACTCTATAGGCCCTCCAATCCATTCAGCACAGATGGAAGGGCATGGATCCCCTTCTGTTTTTTTTTTTTTTTTTTTAGCAGATCGGATTGGAGGTAGGTGGGTGTAAGTGAACACAAGTCCATTTACATCTGCCACTCCATAGAGGTGAATGGAGGGTCAGATTGGGTCGGACTGATCGCATGAAAGGGGCCTAAGGCTGCTTTCACACAGATGCGCTGTGTTTTACCCCCGCCGTGGATGCATCGCAGTGCACCTGTAGCTTTCCTCCTTTGCCATAGACTTCAATTATATCCTGCAGGTATGGTGCACTTTCTGAAAGTACACTAAACCCCCAGGTAATAACAGAAGTCAATGGCTCAGTGCAGGTAACCTGCAGGTGCATTGCGCTGCACCCGCGGATCAGTTTGAAAGCAGCCCAGTAACCACTGCAGAGCAGATATTGCCAAATATACACTGTGATTTTAGTAATAAACTTACCTTTGCTAACAGTCTTCCATTCAGGTATCGCCAGCTGTTGCTATCCCAGGCAGAGTGCCTTTGGTATCACTCCACCTGTGACAGGAGCCAGCACTATACAGAAACATTGGCTTATAGGGCTCTGCGCTACAGCCTCTTGCTTCTTCTACTGCCAACTTAATTTTAAACACTGATGCCCTGGAATGGTGTGTTGGCTACTCCTGATCTGGGCTTGCCAACCCGCCATCCTAGAGCAGGAGGTTGTGTGCCACATCAGAGAGCTCCGTGGGTCACTGGTTGGGCACCCCTGCTCTAGGGCAAACTCCCTTGCACAGTGAAATTTCCCTTGAAAACTGGACAGCCCATTTGCCTGTAGTAAATCAAAATAAAAAAAAATGCTCCCTGCTCCCAGGACAAAAATGTGAAAAAACAAAATCTAATATTTGTAAAATGTGTGTCCAATAACAAGATATACTGTATATCTGCCACAGCTGCTGTACTCTCTAAAGTGGATTAAATATCAATCACCCAGTGTACAAAAAAAATACAATGAATCATAAGCAGGTCTATGGTAAAAAAAACAAGATATCCAAAAAATAATGACAATGGTAAGTGCACTCTGAATAATATTGAGGGGTTCAGCAAAATTTTGTAATTGTAATTTTTTCCTTTTTTGGGATTTTTTTGTATTTGTTTACCACAGTGCTGCTTATCATTCATTTTCTTTTCTTTAGTAAATCAACCCCAGTGAGTAGGGTTTTTTTTTGTGCTGAAAAATACAGCAACGTGCAGAACAATGCAGCTGGTACAAACAAGCTCTACCTATCAAGTCTTTAATAGATCACTTTTATTTTGCTTTAGGCGAGTGAATAACTTTATTTATACAACATCCAGAACAGCATCATTACTTTGAAACAATTGCTATTATCTAGCTGCAAAAACAGGAACAATGTTTAGGGAAACACTCATACACACATCTATAATGAGGTGAATAGGAGATGTTCCTAATGGGTTTTGTTCTTGGTGAATGCAGAAGAGAAGTTGGATCTCAATGACAGTGAGTGGGACGATATTCACGTCATCACAGGTGCTCTAAAAATGTTCTTCCGTGAACTTCCAGAGCCAATTATCCCTTTCAGCATGTTCGATGAATTTGTTTCAGCTGTTCGTAAGTAGATCTTATACAAAAATTTACTCTGTACAATATACCTGTAAGCTATGATTACGACGAGTATTCTTGATGTTTTCGGAAAATTTTATATTCCAATATAACCTTCTGCTGTGTGCTGCAACCACTTCATTGCAACAAAAGTATCTCTGCAAACACTCTCAGACATAACTACATTGCAAAAGTGTTTGATATCGCATTATTTACATGAATGTGATGTGATCCATGGATTTTGTGCTTATGGCAAGGTCAAACTGGCATTTTCCGCAGGGCAACTTTAACCCCTTCACACTTAAGGGTAAAATAAATATTTATGCCTAAGCACAATTTTGCATTTTTGACACGTGTTACTAAAACTGTACATATCATCACAACTACTTTGTGCATCCAGCTGGATTATACTGCATTTTTTTCAGGGCAAATTGGGCTTTTATGTGGTAGTAAGTAGTTATGGATATTGCCTGATTTTTTTTTTATTACCAAAGGAAAACTGGCTCAAACTAGTAAAAAGAATCATTTTTTTTACATGTAGCTGTATATTTCTTGTTACTACTGTAACCTACCACCAAAGAACAAAATAAATTTTCCTGCTCCTGACGATTGCAGCGATATATGTGTATGTTATTTGTTGTTTGTACCCATAGTACAGCCCAGAAACAATAGTACACATTTTTTTTGTCCTACCTAAAACACATTGACACAGACATTAACTGACAAAAATCAAGCCCAAAATATACTGACCTTGACCTTTGACCCTTACTTGACCCAAACACTAACCCTGGCACTGACCTAGGTCAAACCTTTATCTAGGTATTTTTTTTTCTTTATTTTGTATTTTATTTTTTCTTCTTCTTTTTTTTCTTTACACACACTTGTTTTCTCTCTGCAAGGAGAGAGGAAGATACAATGTATCTTTCCTCTGCATTCACAGAGAGAGAGAAACACAGGGGTGGGCTTCACAGTGACTGATCACTGTAGTAGCCAATCGGAGGCTACCACAGCGATCAGATGACTTGGAATCGGGAGTTTTGGGTCCTGATCGCTAGTATGGGACCCGGGGCTTTCGGTGACACCCTGGCCTCTGTGCAGGGGCGCGCTGTGTGGCATGTTCCCGGCACAAAGGCACATATGCCTATACAGTATGTGGCTCTGCGGCAAAAAACCCAGTCCATTGAGGCCGCATATATGTGTTTTGTCAGCGTGGAGGGCTTAAAACCCAAGAACAAAAATATAATATATTGTAGCCAGTCCTTAGATATGGTGGCTGAAATTGTTTTATTTTATTTTCACCTGCCTGCACAGTAGGTGATCCTGCCAGTAACACACTTCCTTTCCAAGGCTAACAATGCTTATACACTGTTGTGTGTGTCAATGGACACATACAGTGCGGCTTGGGATCGAGCCCACATGAGTGCCCCCATAGCAAGCAGCCTACTATGGGGGCACTCAGCAGGGAGGTGGAGCCAGGAGCGATGGTGGGAAGAGGAGGATCGGAGCTGCTCTGTGGGGGTCAGTCCCCTTATCAGAACGCAATAGCTTAGCCGGGGAGATCGCCACACTAACATAGCACGTGATAGTACAATTACCTATAGGGTTTTTCGTTCAGCCTGCTGGGTTGATAAAAAAAAGAAACTTATAGTGTGTACCCAGCTTAACACAGTAGTCTTTGTTCCGCTCTGAAATATACCTTTATGACTGGGTCATCCTACCAAAGGTCTGTTTTTTACCCAACGATCCTGCCAGTAAGTCTGAGCTTTTGACTTTTTTTTTAAAGTAGAATTAAAGTCTGCAATATTCACCTCCACCCAACGGTCTGTTGTCTGCGAAGTCTCTTACCAGTGACATTTTCTCCCTGGCTTCTTCTGGGTGCTGGTCCTTAGTTGTCTTGATTGGCTGGTAAAGGATGACGTAACTGCTGTGCATGTGCAGTGGATTATTTATCCCAGTACACAGGCATGCCCATCTCAGTGTACATTACATTTGTCAGCCTTTATTCATATAGTTAAAACCTTTATCCCAGAAGTACAATAAACTGATACTGAAACTGCCTAAAAGTATTATCTGGAGTTAGACTTCAGTTTGTTAGCTCATCTAAACCTACTGGTCCATTTAACAGTGCCCTCTCCGCAGGTTGGCAGTGCTGCTGTCCAAGGGTGGCTATGCTTCTTCTCCATAGATACAATGTAGAAATGAGCCTAGCCACCCTAAGGATGGATGTGTGTTAGTAGCCAAATCACCAGGTGGGAATAGAGGAAAAAAGCCTAAATAAAGAAAACAAATGTAGTCACCACCTCTAAGGACTGGTAGGCTGCAAATATATTACATTTTTGTTCTTGGGTTTAGATACACTTTAAGATGCTGTGCAATTAACAGAAGACAATGGTGATAGCATACTTTAAAGTGGACATTGAGATGCCAATATATGTTTTCACACAAACAAAAATGTCTGCTAAATTCTGCAAACCACTATTAAATCTTCCTTTGTTCTGAACAGAAATTCCTGATTTGTCCGAGAGGATACAGACTATGAAAAATCTTGTTGGAAACCTTCCTGAACCAAACTATGACACCCTTAAATACATCATATGCCATCTGATCAGGTGAGATTTCTATGGGGAATGCAGGGCAATATGAATAATATGGAACGGGGGCAGCAAAGAAAAGTAGGTTTGCTGCTGGTAATGTGTGCTTACGTGGCATCCTTATGTTTATAAATCTTTCATTGGTATTTGGTGGAATTGTGATGTTTTGTCTTATGTAGCTACTACTCTACTAAGTGGGCGGTGACTAAACAATCACTGGTGGGGTTGGCAGTGACCCCTTTGCAAACCAGCACTATGATGCAATAGAAAAAAAAACTGTGGGTATCCAAGGGGGCAAGGTGTACATATTGTAGGGGTAGAGGATTTTTGCTAGGAGAGGTGACTTTTTTTGGGGGTGGGGGCCATTTAAGCTGGGGGGGGGGGGGGTTTGGGGAATGGGGAGGCAAAGATTTGTGCTGAGAGGGGGAATTTCAGCACTTTAAGGGGGAGAGTCGTGTTTAGAAACGGAGGGGTA
>BLSH010488194.1:539396-554388 GCA_018402905.1 Glandirana rugosa | reverse complement strand
ATTTTTGCATTTTTTATGTTTTTATTTTTTTTTAAATATTTAAAGGTATTGCCCTGTCCCCATTTCTTTGTAGGACATTTGTCCCACCCTTACCCACATTTCCTTCCTTTTGCAGACCTCTAGGACCTTCCAGGACTATTTTCCAGCCTTTTTTGTGCCTAAAAGTCCGTGTCCCCATTGATTTCAATGGGGTTCGGGGTCCGGGACAAAGTTCGGGTTCTGTCCTGACCCGAACCCGGACTTTGTCCCGAAGTTCGGCCGAACCAGCAGAACCCGGACTTCTAGAAGTTCGCTCATCTCTATTTCTTTTTGTAGTTTTATGGCTGATGCACTAATGGGACAGAAGATGAGGGAACAGGATATCGAAAACAGCACTAACATATGAACATTAGCTTTTGTAGCTTCAAACATGTAGCAACTTCTCTGAGGCCACAAGCACACTTGGGCTCGATTCACACTAATGCGTTATTATGCTTCAGTTTATGAATGAACAAGAACCTCTGTCTCCCTTTTCTTGTTTCAAAGGGGAGATGTCAGGAGTCTGTTTAGACCCCTGATATCTCACAGGTCCTGTGTGTTTAGTTTGGTGCAACAAAATTGGTGCAGACGGGTAAATCTAAGTCATTAAAGAAAACCTGTCATGAGAGGAACATGGCTGCCGCTTGTGTTGACCTCTTCTTCTGAAAGTGCTTTTGGTTTGGCTGTCATGCTGAACTATTTGACTCAAGTTAACTGACAAGTACATGGGAACTTTGACTTTTCTCTTTGCTTTAAATCAGGGGTATTTCAACCTGTCCTGTGTTGTACCAAACAGGTCATGTTTTATGAATTCCCTTATAATAGCAGAGCGAAATAAATCATTCTTTTAATGTGACTTTATTGCACAATATTCACCAGCAGTTCGTGCGTTCTGGCATTAGTTCTCTGGCCTCTGACAGCTAGCAATGTATTGGCAGTCCTCAGTTTGACATTCCATGTTTTTTCATAATGAATAATTCATATTGGTAAGAAACGTAAAAACGATCTTTTCTGTATTAGTAGTAATCTTTACGTTAGAGTGCCTGTAATGTACAGTACAACTCATTTTCTGCCTGTAAGAGGTAATTGCATGCAAAATATTGTCAGATTACATGACAAGCTAAGTTAGTGAATGTTACATTCCTGGTACTCTGATTAATTTTTTGCATTGAGTCATCTGTTGTCCACTTCCTCCCTGAACCAATATTAATCTCATTTCTCTTGGGTTCAGAACAGCTGCTGCACACAAACCCCTCTGCTGTCCAGGTTAGCCGGTATGATTCAGGATCAGAGGGTTTCACGAGTTCACTGGGGAAGTGACTAAAGCTAATTCCTTTTGCAAGATTATCAGCCTCCTAAATGCAAACCAGTTAGTACACTGATATTCTTCCAGGAGTTCTTCTCTATTGATTATTATTAAACATTTCTGATACCTTTTAGTATCTAGCCCACAATTCTAACCCTGCCGTATCTATCTATCTATCTATCTATCTATCTATCTATCTATCTATCTATCTATCTATCTATCTATCTATTCATCTATTCTATCTATCTATGTATTCTATCTATCTAATCTATTCTATCTATTCTATGTAATCTATCTATCTATCTATCTATCTATCTATCTATCTATCTATCTATCTATCTATCTATCTATCTATCTATCTACCGTATCTATCTATCTATCTATCTATCTATCTATCTATCTATCTATCTATCTATCTATTCTATCTATCTAATCTATTCTATCTATTCTATGTAATCTATCTATCTATCTAATCTAATCTATCTATCTATCTATCTATCTATCTATCTATCTATCTATCTATCTATCTATCTATCTATTCTATCTATCTAATCTATTCTATCTATTCTATGTAATCTATCTATCTATCTATCTAATCTAATCTATCTATCTATCTATCTATCTATCTATCTATCTATCTATCTATCTATTTATCTATTAATTTTGGTGGCAGAAGAAGCACTGTGATCTATCTATCTATCTATCTATCTATTTACCTATTAATTTTGGTGGCAGAAGAAGCACTGTGATCTATCTATCTATCTATCTATCTATTTACCTATTAATTTTGGTGGCAGAAGAAGCACTGTGATCTATATATCTATCTATCTAAAAAAAAAAATAGGACATTTTTACGGGTCTTTGAAGGCAATGCAAAACAGTCAAGTGTAATAAAGTATAATTTTATTGAAATATTTTGAATATTTTAAAAGACATATATTTCATAATTTCTAAAATGTAGGTGAAATAACAATCACAAAGCACAGAAAGTACTTAATGTAGCATGGAACTCCAACGTTTCAAATTCTCAAGGAGTTTTTTGTTCCATACAAGAGTACATTCAATACACTAAGAGACAAATAACAATAAATATCATAGGTCTCAGAATAAAGCATGTACATGACATAATAGAAATAAACAGTGTACATATATTAATACACAGTAAATATACAAAGGAAAAACTGCATATTGTTGCTAATGAGTAAGAAAATGCACCCGCCAACAAATCATCCCACACATGGATATCAACCATATGGGCAGAAACTGTTCAAAGGAGTATAGTATATCTAGTAAGGTAAACCGGAGTTGAAGTTTTTTCTTTTGTATATTTACTGTGTATTAATGTTATGTCATGTACATGCTTTATTCTGAGGCCTATGATATTTATTGTTATTGGTCTGTTAGTGTATTGAATGTACTCTTGTATGGAACAAAAAACTCCCTGAAGACGACTTATAAGAAGCTGAAACATTGGAGTTCCATGCTACATTGAGTACTTTCTGTGCTCTGTGATTGTTATTTCACCTACATTTTAGAAATCATAAATATATGTCTTTTAAAATATTCAAAATATTTCAATAACATTATATTTTATTATACTTGACTGTTTTGCATTGCTTTCAAAGTCCCGTTAGAATTTTCCTATTTTTTATGTCCTTTTTGGGATGTGGCAACTGCTAAACTTTCAGGTGTGCCCTGGGTACACTGATCCCTTTCTATTCTATCTATCTATCTATCTATCTATCTATCTATCTATCTATCTATCTATCTATCTATCTATCTATCTCCCATCTATCCATTTTGGTAGAAGAAGAACCACTGTGGTATAAGAAACCTAGTTTTGTCGTCCAGATATTCCACCCTTATGCCTCTTTTGTTAAAACATCTTTCTGCAATGCAGGGAAACTTCACACAACAGGTATTTTATTTAAAAGATTTTCACTGACCTCCTGTTTCTGTGTCAAATACATTTTGTAATTCCTATTCTTTTCTACCCTGGTGACTATGGGCAGTAGGACAAAAAGGGTAACTATGCCCAGTGGGGACGCAGACAGCAATAACCAAGACAGCAATAACTGCTTTCTACTTTATTCAAAACTAAAAAAGGTTTTGGCCAAAGAAACATTTCACCAATGGTCAGACGCAGGAGTAATTTAAAATAACATTTTAAAATGTAATTAGCAGGGGTAATACAGTACTGGAGATACCATATGTGTTCTCTGGAATTCCCTCCCACATGACATTGCATGCCCTCTAATGCTTGAAAATTAGTGCACCTCTGTCTTCGGGAATGCATACTGTCTCAGCTAAACTATTCTTTTCAGTCACTCATACGCTGTTTTTTCTTTTTTGAGCAGCACACACTGAGGTTGATTTATTAAAACTGGAGACTGCAAAATCTGGTGCAGCTGTTCATGATAGCCAATCAGCTTCTAAGTTCAGATTATTCAGTTAAGCTTTGACAAAAAAACCTTGGAAGCTGATTAGTTTCTATGCACAGCTGCACCAGATTTTGCACTCTCCAGTTTTAGTAAATCAACCCCTCTGTCACCTATATAGAACTTATATAGAACTAAAGCCCCGTACACATGGTACAACGGTTGTACAACAACAGCCATACAACCAGCTTGTTGTACGATCATCCGACCGTTAGTTTTACAGCCGTCATAAATGGTTGTACAACAGAAGTTGGATGAGCAGACTAGAAAACTTTGGTTGTACAACAAGTGGTTGTACAACTGTTGTACCGTGTGTACAGAGAAGTTGGTCCAACAAAGTTGTACATGCAAAACACGCATGCTCAGAAGTCAGGAACGCCCAGAGGTGTCCGTTCTGCGAAACCTACGTTGTTAATTCACAAATCACATGCACCTGAACTTCCTCGTTATACGCTCGTAACACGTCACCACGTTAGGCTTGGTTGTACAATCGCTTAGTGCATGTCAGTACGCGAGACCCAACAGCCAACATCCAACTTGGTCCAAAGTTGGACGTTTGGTTGTACAACCATTGCACCCATGTGTACGAGGCTTTAGTCTTCCTTACCACTTGTATGTACCTTGTTTTTCTCTAGATTAGTGGTTCTTAATCATTTTAATTCAAGAATTTGCATAAATAAATTGTTACTATACTGAGACTCAAGAAGAGCATTATTTTCAAATGTTAGCAAAGCCTAGCAAGACAAATAACAATGGCTGTACAATATAACACATTGTAGGTGCTCTTCATCATTTCTGTAGGCCAAGCTAAATAAATTGTTATATTTTCTTTTTGAAATTTTCAACTAATGTCAAGATTTCCTCTCCTTACAGTGTTGACTGTGAAATTCCTTGCACTTGCATGTTCTCTAGTCTCTTAGCCCGCGTTCACACAGGGGCTATCTGACTTCAGGGGCAACTTTGCTAGGCGATCTGAACGCGAGTTCAGCGCAAATTCAGTGTGACTTTGGGCAACTTACAACGCGACTCCATGCCAGGCGACTTTGCCTGTGGGGGGTTGCCTTGGTAAATTATTTTCTTTTTCCTGTAAAGTCACTTCAATATAGATGGGATCCGACTTGGAGGCGACTTCCATTGAATTCTATGGGCACAAGTCGGATAGAAGTCGCCTTGAAGTAGTAAAGGAACCTTTTCTGAAGTCAGAGCAACTTCATTAATGTACATTAAGACGGCTCCCATTCACTTCAGTGGGATTTTAGATGTCACTTGGGGCGACACAAGTCAGAGCGCAAGTCGTCCCTGTGTGAATTGGCCCTTAGACATATCTCTGCTGCCAGTCATATTAGTTTAATTGCTTCACAAGTCATATTAGTTTAAATGCTTTCACATTGTTTATAAGTTATATCTCAGATTGTGGTAGTATACCACCTGAAAACATAGATCTCCAGGATGGCAGGAAACCACTAAGGACTAATTTTTTGCCTATTATGGGCTCCAGACGGCCATCTCCTATTGGATGCTGAAATCCTTTGAGATTTGGGCAGTCATATTGGAATTGACATGTCCACAATGTGGGAGTAGGTCAGGGATAGAGCTCTGCTTGTTAGCCTAGGTTCACATTGATGCGATTTGGCATGCGATTTGACATGTCAAATCGTATGCTAAATCTGCAGCTATTGCCCACCATGGCACCTTCCAAATCGGTGCGACGCCGACTTTGCGGCGCCGCACCGATTCCCAAAAGTAATTTCTGTACTACTTTTGTCGATTTCAGGTGTGATTTCAATAGACATCTGTGCAGGAAACCACACAGATGTCTATCAAGTAGCACCTGAATTCGCGCTGACCTTACTACTTTGAAATCGTGCTACTTCAATTGAAGTAGCGCGATTTCAAAGTAGCATCAATGTGAACCAGGCCCCTAGAAGAGAGTAGGAGCAGTGTTATGGAGTGGTACCTGACAAGTAGGGAAAGAGTAGGTTTTCCCTCAGAAAGTATCTCTTCTGCCAGCTCCTTGGAAATGTCTTCCACCATCAGCTTAATAAACTACAAAGACTTTGGGGATCGATCGACTTTGGGGACCCAGCAATTTTTTACCTTCCGAAGGGAAGTGCTCCTGAGGCATTCTGTAATCTGCAAGTTTATATTCTATTACTATTAGAAAAGTGCCTTGTTGCTACCTTTCTGCTTGAAGAAGCATGTAACCCATAACATATGTGGTGCTATTTCTGTAAAGTACCTTATTCCTGTAATCATTCAATTCATACAATATACAGTAATGTTTAGCTACCAACGTGTGTTGATTCCCCCCACTAGGTTATGGGATTGATTTACTAAAACTAGAAAGTGCAAACTTTGGTGCAGCTCTGCATAGAAACTAATCAGTCTCCAGGTTTTTTTGTCAAAGCTTAATTCAAATTGAAGTTAGAAGCTGATTGGCTACCATATGGGCTACACCAGATTTTACACTCTCTAGTTTTAATAAATCAACCCTTATATTTATTACACAGTCATGTGGCGACCCATCACGAACACATCCTGATCTATATTTAATGTGGTTGTAAACCCTTACATATACTCAGTGAAATTACTGGCCTCAGGTGATACACAGAGAAACAAATCATCCTACATAAGTTGTACTTGTTTAGTTCAGCATTTACACAGGATCTCTTAGCTCTGAAAAGCAGGGGCCGAGAGCTGAAGTTACACCGAGTTCAGTGAGAAGAGACACCCCCCCCTTAAGTAGCAGAGCTGAGGCTGACGATCACAGGCAGCTCCCTCCCTGTCACCTTTTTTCTCTTGGTGTCAGGGAAACTTGTCAGAAGTGCTCTGGATTGAGACAAGTGCACACCATTGAGAGATATGCTTTCTCATATATTTTATGTCAGAGGTTTACAACCACCTTAAGAAGCACTGCTCTAGATTGTAAGCTTTTACAGGTAGGGTTCTCTATCCTTTTCTTTTTTTGATTGCCGTGTTTTGCTGAACAACTTTATGTACTAGTGAATTTTCTGTATTGTGTTACTTATTCTTGCATTATCTCCTACTTTTTACAGCGCCACTAAATATTAGAGGTGCGCATCTTCACTGGCCTCACGATTCGATTCGATTACGATTATCAGGTCAACGATTCGATTCCGCGATGCATCACGATTAGAATACAGGGGTGTCAGTGGGTGGCTGTGGGGTGTCAGTGGGTGGGTGTGGGGTGTCCTTGGGTGGGTGAGGGGTGTCAGTGGGTGCGTGTGGGGTGTCAGTGGGTGGCTGTGAGGTGTCAGTGGGTTGCTGTGGGGTGTCAGTGGGTGGTGAGGGGTGTCAGTGGGTTGGTGGTGAGGGGTGTTAGTGGGTGGGTGGTGAGGGGTGTCAGTGGGTGGGTGTCAGTGGGTGGGTGTGGGGTGTCTGTGGGTGGGTGGTGAGGGGTGTCAGTGGGTGGGTGGTGAGGGGTGTCAGTGGGTGGGTGTGGGGTGTCAGTGGGTGGGTGTGGGGTGTCAATGGGTGACCATTACAATTACAATTTCATTACTAGATTAGTCCAGTTATCCTTCATACAGCAGAGTTATGTAGCAACATACTCCTTCTCTGACAGACATCAGAGGTGGATTCCTCAGCCCCGTCCGTCTCTCTTCTGATTTGTCAGCTACAGTCAGCGGGCGGGGCTGAGGAATCCACCGCTGATGTCTGCCGGAGAAGAGAAAGGCAGGCAGCGGAATGGGCGGTAACGAGCGAGACACCAAGGTACGAGACATCCGGGCGTTTCACAAATAGGAGACTTGTCAGGCGACTTGAGTCGCCTGACAAGTCGCCTCCATGCAAATTGTAACTGTTCCCAGTCGGAGCGACTTAAGTCTTAGAAAAAGGTTCCTGTACTTCATGGGGGTGACTTGCATTGACTTCTATTACAGAAGTAATTTGCAAGTCGCCTTGTGCCGAGGTCACCCACAAGTCGGATGACGTCACACATTGATTGTGGGCAGTCGCTGCATTGATGCCTCATCGCGGACGTCCGAATCGCGATGCATCAATGCATCGATTAAATTCAGCACCCCTACTAAATATGATGGCACTCTATAAACAATTAATAATAAAGGAGGCATTATAGTATAATAATAATGATAGTGTCAAGATGTAAAGATCTGCCAAGTGAGCATGGATTTATTACAGATATTTATAGTTTTGAATATTTCTGACCATAAATTGTTACTATTTTCTTCCCAGTGTAAAGGATGAATGTGAGAAGAACCGTATGACCACTCAGAATATTGGCATAGTCTTTGGACCAACGCTGATGAGGCCAGAGAAAGAACAGTTTGCAAATATTGCTGCCAACATGGTTTACCAGAATCAAGCAGTGGAACATTTTCTTACTTACTATGAAGAGCTCTTTCAAACTGATCCAGAAGAATAGTAAAATATTTTGTACTAAAGAACTGAGTTTTCTAAGACTTGCACTGTCCAACTTCAGATTATAATTCAACAATCTTTATGATGATCTGAAGAGAACTTGCCTCTGGCCTCCCTGATCTTATTTTGCCCAGCTATTCTGAAGATTGAAGCAGATGTCCAGGGTAGAAGCAGTTCATGTGCCTGTTAGAAAAGTTGAATGCATTCTGTGTTTCATGATATTCATTGATATTTAATAAGAAGATTAATATTGCTGCTGAAATCTTGAGCAGTCCCGAAGACCAGACATAACTACGCTGCAAGAGATTGTTCCACCTTGAACTCTTGTTCCCGTTTTTTCACATAGGTGATTCATGATTGTTTGTATACTGTTTTAAAGATGTTTTAAGAGTTTATTCTTTATAGTTTATTTGTTCCATTTTTACATTATTCTTTAAAGATTGAATTTTATTATTGTTGGTGTCTGAAAACTGGCATTTTTGTTTTGACGCAGGGGTTGACAATAGCCATTCAATCACACAAATTTTCAATGATAATATTGTAATCATATCTGCTTGTCAATCCTGAAAAATGAATTTCTCACTGAGAAAGTATAGGTCACGTGCTAACATAACCAACTAACCTCATCATAACTCTGAAATTGAAACCTAATCATTACCTAATTCCTTGATACAACCCTTAACCTCAATCTATCCCATACATGTAACCTTAATATTCTGTCCCTTTGCCCATTCAGGCAATGCTACAAATTTTCTTGACAGAACAAACCCCTACCTACTGATACTTAACTTTCTTGCTCTCTCCTGCTGCTCCGTTTTCTTTCAAAGGGCCAGGATGAGGTGAAGGAACAGGAGGGACAGCTGTCCCAGGCACACTGTTTTCATGAAAGGAGGACACTGCATGGACAGCTGCAGTGTCCCCTCCCTGTTGGCAAAGCTGCAGCATGGCAGGGTGCACCCTGTGTTGGAACACTGAGCATTCTAGCCTCTGGGACCCTTCTTCATTAGCTATCACAAGGAAACTGTCAGGCAGGTGAATTGGTAAGACTGGGACAGTTCAGATGTGCTGAATAAGCAGGTAGATCAGTAAAGTACAGCACATACCATGAACAGATGTAGGCAGAGCAGATGTATGAGACTACTGCATAGCAGGAGCAGGTCATAGCAGGCCAGTTAAACTGGAGAGTCTAATAACACAGGAGGGTCAGGTCAAAGATCAAAGTCCAAACATTACACAATGAACAATGATCAATGAATAAACAAGGAAGCAGGGTCAGAACAAGCCGGGTCATATACAGTAATACACAGAGCAGATATAAGCTGGGTCAAGTAAGAGAACACAAGGTCGTTTCTGCTATCCTGAGCACTGGTGGTGTGTACAACAGGTGCTTTAATGGAAAAGTTCACCGTTCGTAACATGTCACTTGTTGCACCCATATTCAGGGTGTAACATGTAACATGTTACGGACCGACTGGCCTCCACACCTCCCCAGTCCCCGATCTGACAGCTAGCGGGGATCTTCTACTCCCCGATAGCTGTCTCAATTTTAAAATAATGTGTTTAATATTTTTTTCAAAAAAATTAACTTATCCTTTAAACATGGTCAGCAAGGAACTGACCAATCACCATCATTTCCAGGTAAAGGTCTCAGGTGAGTTTTTCTTAAATGGACAGCCAGAATACTGATACTAACAGATCAATACCTCCCTTGATGCCCAGCAGCAGCAGACCTGCGATCAGTATGGTCATCTGCTGGGGACCCATTACATGACTGGAAAGTGGGTACCTGGACTGATAGCAGGTCTGAAACAATGGGCATGGAATATCTGATGCATTCAGTCCTCAGTCTTCATTAGTCCTCTGCGAGCCTCCAGCCAGCTGCAGATCTCCTAACTTCCCACAGTGACCAGCAGTACCCCTCAACCTCCCACAGTGCCCCAGCCCCCACAATGCTCCTTGCTGTTCCACAGTGACCACAAACTTTCCAGCCTCTCACAGTGCCTCCAGCCTGCTGCAGAATCTCTAGCCCCCCCCCCTCCATATTGCTTCCAACCTCCAACAGCATCCCACAGTGCCCCCACAGTGTCCTCCAGTCTTCCACAGTTCCTGCACCAAGCATCAAGCCACCTGGGGTGTGACCCTCCCCTTTATGAAAACCCCATCCCTCATAGTTTCCCTCAGCACCCCACAAAATCCTCATTCTCCACAGGGTCACCAAATCAGCTGCAATGTACACTAATCTCTCCAGAACCCCCATCCTCACATAGTGACACCAAGCATTAAAATGCCCCAGCCTGATCCAGAGCCCCTAGTGCCCTTTAAAGCCCCCTACATTCCCTGACTCCAATGTTTTGTTTTTGGATTCTGTTTAGACTTAAATAAACCTATTTTATTAAAAAATATTTAAAATATTTTCTTGCCCTGAAAAGAGACTGACTTGTGCGGGGTAAACTGGGTAGGGTACGCAGTTTGGCACCTTCAGCCTGGGCACTGGATGACCTTGTCCTGGCATTGATATATCCTGAGATCAAAAGAGAGGGGTGGGGGGAAATGCTGCTAGGCTGAATGCAAACAGGTGGGAGGTTGACTAAGAAGGAAGAGAGAGGGGGCACCAAACAAATGGAAGAGAGAGGGTGGCACCAAACAGATTGACTAAATAGTCTTTTTATCCTCAACCCAATGCAAATACACTAACCCTGACATGGACCTAATACTAACCTTAAATATCAAGCAAAATGTATAGCTATGATGATGATAAATTCTTCATTTTCACAGCAAGTACTGTCAAGGCAATAATAGTGGCAAAAATAATAAAAAAAGATTTGGTTCATATATACAATGTCCAGATTATCAGAATTACAAACCCTACACCAAAAGTTGTGAACCTAAATCAAATGATCCCAATAATCAGATGTTTGATTTCATTTTCTAACCTGCACTAACACTTTATAACACCAAAAAAAAATAACAGATAGAATATGTGGGATTAATACTGCTAAAGCAACAAGCTACATTTTTAACCAATAAGCTCCATTAAGTGGATCTTCTGAAGCAGAATCAAACAGTTCACGCAATGTGTTATCCACAGTGATAAATTCATACCAGCCAGCATTGTGTTGTGAAGGTAATGTAGAGAAGCAGACTTCTGATAAGTAATTCTGGTCAGTACAGGCTCCTCTAGATTTATAAAAAAGTAAGGGTATATTATATATCACAGCACTTTGGACAGTTAAAAGTAGGTAAGTATATATCTAAATGAAATGGCTGAAGTTCTTATAAATAAAATGTTGTAGAAAGTTTAAAATCAACATTTTTAAAAAATTGACATCATGAATTTCTGAATTAGTTTAGTGACTCCTAGAGTCTGGTCAAATGTTCCATATTTGCTGTTTGCATTCCATGAGGAACATGCACTACAATTCATTCCCTTTTCATGTACAGTCAGGTCCATAAATATTGGGACATCCACACAATTCTAATCTTTTTGGCTCTATACACGACCACAATGGATTTGAAATGAACAAGATGTGCTTTAACTGCAGACTTTCAGCTTTAATTTGAGGGTATTTACATCCAAATAAGGTGAACAGTGTAGGAATTACAGCCGTTTGTATATGTGCCTCCCACTTTTTAAGGGACCAAAAGTAATGGGACAGATTAACAATCATAAATCAAACTTTCACTTTTTAATACTTGGTTGCAAATCCTTTGCAGTCAATTACAGCCTGACGTCTGGAACGCATAGACATCACCAGACGCTGGGTTTCATCCCTGGTGATGCTCTGCCAGGCCTCTACTGCAACTGTCTTCAGGTTCCTGCTTGTTCATGGGGAATTTTCCCTTCAGTTTTGTCTTCAGCAAGTGAAATGCATGCTCAATCGGATTCAGGTCAGGTGATTGACTTGGCCATTGAATAACATTCTACTTCTTTCCCTCAAAAAACTATTTGGTTGCTTTCGCAGTATGCTTCAGGTCATTGTCCATCTGCACTGTGAAGCGCCGTCCAATGAGTTCTGAAGCATTTGGCTGAATATGAGCAGATAATATTGCCCGAAACACTTCAGAATTCATCCTGCTGCTTTTGTCAGCAGTCACATCATCAATAAATACAAGAGAACCAGTTCCATTGGCAGCCATACATGCCCACGCCATGACACTACCACCACCATGCTTCACTGATGAGGTGGTATGCTTTGGATCATGAGCAGTTCCTTTCCTTCTCCATACTCTTCTCTTCCCATCATTCTGGTACCAGTTGATCTTGGTCTCATCTGTCCATAGGATGTTGTTCCAGAACTGTGAAGGCTTTTTTAGATGTTGTTTGACAAACTCTAATCTGGCCTTCCTGTTTTTGAGGCTCACCAATGGTTTACATCTTGTGGTGAACCCTCTGTATTCACTCTGGTGAAGTATTCTCTTGATTGTTGACTTTGACACACATACACCTACCTCCTGGAGAGTGTTCTTGATCTGGCCAACTGTTGTGAAGGGTGGTTTCTTCACCAGGGAAAGAATTCTTCGGTCATCCACCACAGTTGTTTTCCGTAGTCTTCCGGGTCTTTTGGTGTTGCTGAGCTCACCGGTGTGTTCTTTCTTTTTAAGGATGTTCCAAACAGTTGATTTGGCCACACCTAATGTTTTTGCTTTCTCTCTGATGGGTTTGTTTTGTTTTTTTCAGCCTAATGATGGCTTGCTTCCCTGATAGTGACAGCTCTTTGGATCTCATATTGAGAATTGACAGCAACAGATTCCAAATGCAAATAGCACACTTGAAATGAACTCTGGACCTTTTATCTGCTCCTTGTAAATGGGATAATGAGAGAATAACACACACCTGGCCATGGAACAGCTGAGCAGCCAATTGTCCCATTACTTTTGGTCCCTTAAAAAGTGGGAGGCACATATACAAACTGTTGTAATTCCTACACTGTTCACCTGATTTGGATGTAAATACCCTCAAATTAAAGCTGAAAGTCTGCAGTTAAAGCACATCTTGTTTGTTTCATTTCAAATCCATTGTGGTGGTGTATAGAGCCAAAAACATTAGAATTGTGTCGATGTCCCAATATTCATGGACCGTACATGATACATTTCATTCATTTTCACAAACCTGAAACTCCTTTGTTACAATATCGTATTGAGGGTCATGTATTGAAATCCTCTTGCTGGAAATTATCGGAGGCCTACTTTTGGAACATGCTAAGAGAAGAATTTGAGTTATATGACATACAGATTGGGCATCCCGAGTGAAGGTGAGTCTAATGAGTTGTGTTTCGTTATTGTAAGGTCTGTTGTTTGCATAATTCAAAATGTTGCTGATAACTAGAGTTGAGCGAACCCGAACTGTAAAGTTCGGGTCCGTACCAAACTTTGGGGTGTCCAGGACCTGGACATTTGAAAAAAAGTTTGGGTTTGGGTTTGGGTTGTGGGTTCTGGTAGTTGATCACGCATGTTGAATAGCTGCAGGGCAGCCAATCAACAAGCCTTTCACTGGTTTGCCCTTAGAAGCCATCACAGCCATGCCTACTAATGGCATGGCTGTGAATGGCCAGTGCATCATGAAACCCAGCCTCTTTATAAGCTGGAGTCACTTAGTGCTGCAGTCACATGCTCTCTGAGACTCTGACTAGTGTAGGGAGAGGAAGCTGTCGGCGTTGTGAGGGACAGATTGCAGATATTTTAACATCTCATCCTGCATTACAGAACGATCTGATTCTGGACTAATTAGAGATTACTACTACTGCTGCTCTGAGGGACAGATTGCAGATCTCACCCTGCATTACAGAATGATCTGATTCTGGACTAATTAGAGATTTCTCATACTGCTGCTTTGAGTGACAGATTGCAGATCTCATCCTGCATTACAGAATGATCGGACTGCACTAGGTAGAGGCTACTGCTTAGAGGGACAGATTATTGTTCTAAAATCATCTCCTACTCCTATATGGCCATGTTCCAGCTGTTGCTGTAAGGGACAGATTATTGTTCAAAAATCATCGCCTACTCCTATAGGGCCAGGTTCCAGCTGTTGTTGTAAGGGACAGATTTTTGTTCAAAAATCATCGCCTACTCCTATAGGGCCAGGTTCCAGCTGTTGCTGTAAGGGACAGATTATTGCTCAAAAATCATCGCCTACTCTTATAGGGCCAGGTTCCAGCTGTTGCTGTAAGGGACAGATTATTGTTCAAAAATCATCGCCTACTCCTATAGGGCCAGGTTCCAGCTGTTGCTGTAAGGGACAGATTATTGTTCAAAAATCATTGCTTACTCCTATGGGGCCAGGTTCCAGCTGTTGCTGTAAGGGACAGATTATTGTTCAAAAATCATTGCCTACTCCTATAGGGCCAGGTTCCAGCTGTTGCTGTAAGGGACAGATTATTGTTCAAAAATCATTGCCTACTCCAATAGGGCCAGGTTCCAGCTGTTGCTGTAAGGGACAGATTATTGCTCAAAAATCATCTCCTAGTTCTAAAGGGAGTGGTTCCAGCTGTTGCTGTAAGTGACAGATTATTGTTCAAAAATCATTGCCTACTCCTATAGGGCCAGGTTCCAGCTGTTGCTGTAAGGGACAGATTATTGTTCAAAAATCATTGCCTATGCCTATAGGGCCAGGTTCCAGCTGTTGCTGTAAGGGACAGATTATTGTTCAAAAATCATTGCCTACTCCTATAGGACCAGGTTCCAGCTGTTGCTGTAAGGAACAGATTATTGTTCAAAAATCATCTCCTAGTTCTAAAGGCAGAGGTTCCAGCTGTTGCTGTAAGTGACAGATTATTGTTCAAAAATCATTGCCTACTCCTATAGGGCCAGGTGTCGTTGTCGACCTTGG